>JBBMJY010000009.1:21572686-21585065 GCA_037833715.1 Toxotes lorentzi | reverse complement strand
CACACACACACACACACACACACACACACACACACACACACACACACACACACACACACACACACTCCTCTCTCTCTTTCTCTGTCTTACTCTCTCACACACACACATACATACATCTTGATCCACTCAGGGACTTCATGTTAGTTTTCATTATCAGCTCTCCCTCTTCAGATAATTGAGCACAATACATGTTGAGTTGGGTTTGGAGTTCCACAGCAAGAAAGGATGAATACATCATTAACCATGGCTTCCAACACAAACACCGTCCTTGGTAAACAGTGTGGAGGGAGACGGCGAGCACGCTTCCTCTTCTCACAAACTATAGGCAGAATTTCATTTAGCCCTCTCTCGCCCGACGGTTGGAAAAACTTCCACAAAGCCTATTTAATTGGTAATCCCAAAGATACAGAGAAGATGATCAGAATTAGGCTCTATCCAAGTGCCTTAATGAAAGGAGTGTTTTCCATCTAATTTAATCAATATTAGAATATCTACCAATTAGCAGCATTATTTTACTTTGCGTATGAAAATCAGGACCCTGCTCATTTATCGGATCCTCATCTCACACTGGTTGCATTACAAATGTGATAACAATGGCTGATTTTTGATTTTGCCGTTGAGAAATAAGAAGAGAGGGCGGCGTCCTAATTACACTATTCAAAGTGTTGATGAGGTTTAACTGGCAAAATTAATTAAAAACTTTTTTCTTTTTTTTTTCTCCGTTCCCGGTCAAGATTAGAATCATGACGTTTGGAGTATTTAATCAAAAATACGTTTTGCAATTAATTAACTGCTCATTTGCATATATGTATGTTAATTTGAAGGATGGGATTACAATCATGCGTCTTGAGCAAACCTCATCACAGAGCTGTTTGTTTTTGTTTTGGATGTTAACCTTAGCTGGTGGATGGGACAGGCTGAGCAGCGGTAATGGATGCTGGTGGATTAAATTCTAATCTTAATTCTTTCCCCTCAAAAACCTTTACAGCCACAGACTCATACTTATCTAGCAGGGCCTTTTTAATTGGAGATACACAGGACGTAAAGTTTGTGAGAGGGTTTCAGATGCGTTCAACTTGAGAGGGATTAGGCTTCGTATCTGCTCTCCAGTCAGCTAATATACAGACACTGCAGCCAGTTAAAACACTCTGACAAGGAGGGAAAAGAGAAAAGAATCGTGCCTCATCTGCAAGTTTCCCCCTCATTCTTTTCTTTTTTTTCCCTCACCGGACCGCAAAGGGAATAGGAGAATCAATTAAAGGCACACATAACAGAGAGAGACAGCAAGCCTTTTTAGTGCTTAGGTTAATGGTGAGTTATTGTATGAGAATGACTCTGTGAACATTGCTTAATTTCCCCTCCCTCCTCCCATTCTCTCCTCACTGTGGTTAATAGCTATTTTAAGAGCAATATGATGTATTACTCTGGGCTCTCTCGGGGGAAACCCGGGGGGCTCCTGTACTGAATCCATTTAAGACGCTATGGCGATTCCACGGTCACACTCGCCCTATTCAGACAGCAGCCCCCCTCCCCCCACTCCACCCCACACACACACACACACACACACACACACACACACACAGACACACACCCCCTCTGCCCCCTGAATTTAATGGGAAATTAACCATTCAGAGCTGTATTTAAATTTCAACTGTAATCTTGGTCAAATGATGAGTAAAACATGCAGGTGTGCAGCAGTGGTTCCCTCGGTATCAGGTCTCAGGTTAAAGGGAGGTGAGTGGATAGCAGTCCCTCCGCTGTCAGTAGAATAAGGCTTGGGAAAGCTCAGTGTGGAACAGCTGATTAAATAATGACACCTCAGCCCTCATGAGCGATGTGGAAATTAGAAATGGCTCATTGTGACATAATGAATACATTAAAATTAAAGCTACATTATTCAGTTCTATTTTTTTTTTTTAATATCTGGCTCTCTAACTGCTAAAGGCTCCACTGTGCTAACCAGCCCATCTCTAACTGCATCTGTTTGCTGCTCAGCAGCTACTGTGAGCGAGGACGCCGAAGTCTGATCAGGGCGTTCGTGGAAAAACCAAAATAATGAGCTGAGGGGAAGTGGAGTTAGAAATAATTCTTTCACATTACACATTCATTTGACCCATTGATCATCTAAGATTGTAAGTAGTGCAGCTTTAACTAAGTAATGAAACAAAAGATTCAGGTTTGAGTTTGTCTGGGATATACTGGCCAGCTATTGCTATGCATTCGTCTCAGATGTAATTTCATTTACTGTCATTTGTCAGGAGAAAACATAAATATGATGAAGGTGAGGATATGACTTTCCTTGACAGTTTCAGGATCATCAGGAGGTTTTACTAATTTCTGATTTCTTTTTGTGCCTAATGAGCTAAAGGGAGAGCTTTTCCTTATCTTCTTCTCAGGTTTGGCTGAGTCAGGAGTAACTGCAGCTGTGGGCCTCCATGAGACATTATATTTAATGTGTTATTGCTTAATTTAAATATAGGATTGACTTTCATTCTTTTCACATGAACATGTGTAGATCTCTAAATGAGCAACCCTTTCTGCTTGAAATTACATTAACATATGCCTGAACTGTTCTCCCACTTATATTGTAGTGGCTTTGTGTTCACGGTGTAGATAAGCTACATTCATTAACAGCAGTGATTCAGGTTTAATGTAAATAAACAGGTTGTGTCTGAAGTCGCTGTGAACTTTTTTCTGTATTAGGAACCAGACCAGGATCTCTTCCTGACCTGAACCAGGAGCTGTGAGAGTCTGAACAGAACCAGAAACCGGTTTCATGATGCTGGAGTCACTACAGATGGATGATGAACTGAGAGATCAGATGTTTAGTCTCTGAACATTTTACTGACATGGTCAGTAACCACATGGTTACAACTATGTTTCCTGAGAAATATATTTGCTGTTTCCAATTGTATCTAAACAGAGTTTCAGGAGGACAAGGCTTGAAATGGCTCATGTAGAAAATAATGTATGTATTGTAGAAATTATGTCGATAATTTTGATTTTAAAACCTTGAAAATTGTCTGAATCAGCTTCCTCCTCTGCACGATGTCGTCCAGCATGAACACACAGGAATAGCTGTGAATTGTTGGTGTACAATGCATCCTTTTGGCCCACTCTTACAAATGCAGGAATATTTTCAGTCATGCATGCTGGCATACACACACACACACGCAGACACATACTGATACAATAGGGGAATACAGGGCCCAGCTGTTTGGGCCTCCACACATGGCCAGTAGAGAAGGGGAGAGAGGAGGAAAGTGCCCCCCAGCAAGTGTGCTCATTGGAGAGTGAAGAGACCCAGGGAGGGTCCCTGAGGCAGGGCCAGGTTTTAGCCAAATTACAAGTTTAAGTCTACTGTGTGTGTGTGTGTGTGTGTGTGTGTGTGTGTGAGAGAGAGAGAGAGAGAGAGAGAGAGGGGGAGAGAGAGTGAGAGAGAGAGAGCATGCCTCCAGTACAAGCCACATCTTTGTAACCATTATGTTTCCATGCATATGTGTTTGCAGCATGTGTGCGCTCCGCATGTGTATGGGTGTGTGTGTGTGTGTGCATCCTGTGTGATCAGGGTTTAACGGCAGCTACAGCCCCAGTCCCAGCCTCAGTAATGAATGAGCTATTACCTAATGAAATCTGAAGAATGCTTGGCAGCGGCGGGCCGAGTTGGCGCCGCGCACCAGGAGCCTGTTCCAACACACAGCAGCGATGCCATCGTATTTAGGACCAGCGTTCGTCGTTATGCGAGATGGGGGCCAATGTGTGCTCTGCCCTGATTGTTTGAGTATACTATCATTAGTAGGCTGGCTTTCAATGAGTCTTTCATCCCCGAGACAAGTGTTTGTTGAACGCTAACCAGGGTTACGATGGTCAAAGGCTTTCCAGCACTTATTGTGTCAGTGCAACACTAACAGAACAAGAATACATTTTTACATTTTCACACCTTCTTTCCTGTTTGGTTTTTTACTCTGTAACCTAATTGTATGTCATTGTTTGGCCTAGACATTAATTTTATTAGATTAGATTTTTTTTTTTTTTTTTTTTTTTTTGGGGATGGGGGCACTGTTTTGGTACATTAAAACCTGCCTGCTTGGAAAGTTGGGGACACAAATCAGTTTTTGCATTTTTTTCTTGTCTCATACAGTTTGATGATGGTAAAACAAAAAAAATCCACCCTCTGCTGCACACACACACACACACACACACATACACACATATTCTTATGTGCTTTCATAATGCTGTAAGAAGGACCTTAATGTTTTCCACAACTGCTGGAGACTGTGTGTGTGTGTCTTCGGGAAAAGGGGGTGTGTATATTTGGGCTCCTGCACTCGTTCACACACATCCACATGAATGAGTAATTGCATACATTGAGCACATTGGCAAAGGCATGCTGCACACACATGCCTCCCCAAATACCACACACATACGCATTTTCTCTCATACACACACTCACACACACACAATGAGCGGGGTGTGCGTCAAAGTAAAAGTTTGCTTACCTTGTCAATGTCATCATACTGCCCTCTTTTGTCAGCACGAGTCGGGGAAGACAACAAAAAAACTCCTTTTCTTCCCTCCCCTCTGCCTTTCAAGCAGCATTTAAGTATCATTTAATGCTCCAGTGGATAGATTCTTGTTTGTATATGTTTTTCTTTTTATTACTATTTTTATTACAATTCCTCCATACCTACTGTAAAATTAGATTGTGCACAAAGGAGAGTGTGTGTGTGAGTGTGTCATAGGGAAATGTAATTCATCCAATGACTGCAAATTAGAATGCAAGTGGCACAGGGAAAAAAAAAAAATTACCCTCTGCTCTGTGATTTAAATGTAACCCTGGTTATATATGCACCGCCCAGTAATTGTTAATCAATAGTGTATTGAGTTTTACATCCAGTCACTAACCTCTGTGGCTTTACTGATCAGCGAGCAGGGTCCTGATGTCAATCACGTCGCTGGGTGATCATTTAAAGCCGATCAACGGCTCTATCAGCACATCAGAAACTGAACTCAGCCTGAGCTGACTCTATGGGAGCGTACAGTGTGGAAAAAGAGCACTCATTACTCATTTCCACACATCATGAAGAGCACAAACAGGCCGATGGGAGATTTTATTTTGTACAGCATTGATCAGCATTCCCTCATAATTAGTCTCTAAAGTAAATTTTAATCCGCAGATCACTAATGTGGCATCCACAGTCATGTCAGTCAGGTGACTAATTCTCAGGTAATGTTTCAGAGGGCAGGAGGAGTAGATCCTTTAGGTTTTACACAACTAGTTCACATTTGAGATCAAAATATTTTATGGTCCTTTTTTTTTTTTTAAGAAGCAAAAATCTATTTATTTCTTCCTTATTTTTATAAGTAAATGTTATTTGGTGTAAAGGCAGTGGTTAGGGTTACGATAAACATTTAATTTTTTATTTTTTTTATATTTCAGAGTGTATGATATCATTTTCTGGCTCTATCAAATAAGTGTGCCAAAATGGGGGGAAAAAAAAGACACAATGGATGTGTGTGTATTTTCATGAGTTGCAGTCCTAAAGTCCAAGGTGATGACTAACAGTCCAAAACAAACCTGCTCTCTGTCACATCAGCCCGAGAAAAGCAGCAAGTTTTCACAATTAGATGCTGAAACTTATATTATATTTTTTGTGGCAAAAATAATCAGTTCTAAAAATGGTTGGTCACCGAAGTGATTAATCAACTTATAGTTTCAGCTCTAAAGTAAAACAGCTGAACCCATCATTTATATGCATGTGTCAATGCGCTCTGTTATTTTATGATGATACCTCTGACTGTTCTGAGATCATCCTGTGGAACCTAACAGTTGTGGAGGAGCCAGCCACAGTGTGAGATCTGGTATTTCTTCTTCTTCTTCTTCTTCTTCATATTATTATTATTATTAAATTATTCTGAATGAATGCAGGATCACGTTGTTTGTCCAAGGCAAAAAAAAAAAAAAAAAGAAAACTCTGTATTTTATTTTTTGAAATTGATCTTTTGTGGATGAATTAAATTCAGTGCAACTTCCTTGTCATACAGCACTTCAGTACAATGACACATGGTCCTGAGACTGCCTTGGAGTCGTTGTTGTTGTAGTAAATAATTTAAGAAAGAGAATATTTTAAAAATGCAGAATGATTTCAATATACTACACAAATAAATGTTAATAAATAAATGTTTGATAATCTTTGTCATTTGGAAGTAGCAGGAATAAATCAATGAATTTGTGGACAATCAGGTTCATACCAATGCAAATCATGTATTTCATGTAACAGTATTAAAGATGTGGCTTCAGCTCTGTGCTTCCTGAGCCTGCAGCATTCACACACACTCTGTTCCCACTGTAGGGACTAGTTTTATAGTAAATGGCTCCCCTAGTGGACACATGAGGAACCCGTCTTCTCTCTCCTCACAGCTCAGTCTCTCACATTACAATGTCAGTGCTGCTCTGAGTGATTTCCACATGTATTATTTTGACTGGGAGTGAACGTGCTGGATTAGACTCCTTCTTTTGACCCCATAATCAAGCTAAACTGTGGCATCAATCAGAGTCAGGTTCAGGCTGCTCCAGCCGCCTGTGGCACTGATGGACAGCTCTGGGGAAAGCAGGGAAGGTGACGGTGGGGGAGCCCGTCTAGCTGCTGCGCTGCCTCCACTTCATTTGGGGTCATTCACACTTTTGGGGAATGTTTTGATGTTGGAAGTCAGAGAGAGCCCAGACATGAAAATCAGCGGAGGTGTTACAATCCCCGAGTTTTATCTCCAGTCCCTCAGAGGTCCCTGTAAGTTCACAATCCTCTTACTGGTCATTGCTTCTTGGTCGCTAATGCCATTAAAAATCCAATCCACACCGCTTTATCTGCTTAAGAGGACAATGGCTCCCACGAGCTGACCGCTGGGATTATACACAGTAAATCCAGAGCGAGCAAGAGGTGAGAGTGATTGGTGGCCACAGACAGGGACAGTGAGTAAGGAGGGGTTCTTTGTCTGACCATGTCTTATGTCTTTATAATCTCATCAGAAATTCAGATTTGGGATTAGGAGTAAAGCTTGAAAGGTGCAAAGTGTCATGCATATTTTACAGTTTGCTTTTGGTGTTTCTCACCTGCATGAATTGAAAACATGGTCTTGTACCTGGACGCGTAAGACATGCAGATCATCCAAGATTAAGGCAAAACAAAAAAAAAAAAAAGTGGATAAAATACTTCTAATGATTACATTTATTTATAAGTGTACTTAAATGCAAAATGGACATCATGGGCAAAAGAATCTTCTATTAAACCTGTAAAGTGGGGCTTTCAAGTTAATTATGGTGTATTAATTGTACAGCATATAGTAACAGTTGAACGTGTCTGTAGGGACTCTTCATTTCTATTTTAACACCTATTTGTGATACATAATAGCTGCATCTGCGCTTTTTTATCTTTGTCTCGCTTTATTATCTTTTGTTTCCTTCCTGTAGTTTGTTCTTTGAACTTTGAACAAGCACACTGCGATCTACTGAGCACCACAGTCGGTTCCGTGTATGTGTCGGCATACTTGGCCCACAAATATGATTGTGAGTGTGCTTTCTGGAGGATTAGCGCATGCTGTGACAACAAGGGTTCAGTGATGGATTTTTGAAATCCAAGACCAAGAAAAAAAAAAAAATCCTGCAGGAATTCAAAGTGTTTTTAAATGTGATTATTTTAATGGTAAAGATTTGTAGTTCCATTTTTCTCATACTGGTAACATTAACCTTATCAAAGAGCATCAGGACAACAATGTGACACTCCTTAAAGGATATTTATTCAGTTCATTACAACTTTGGCTATATGTTGAAAGGTTTGGCAATCACTTCAGTTATCATGATATTATGATATCAGTTATGATGATATTATCATTACTAAAGAAACTAGTAAGAACAGATTTACTCACATTCTTTTCAGAATATAAAATATGCAAGCACAAATCTGAAATAAAATAAAGTGTGTGCCACACAACAACAACAAACACAGCTCAGTTCCATCAGGGGACATGAGTTGCTGGTTGCACACCTCTCTCTCACTTTACTTCCTGTCTGACTCATCACTGTTAACAATAAAATGAAGGCCAAATGACAAATAAATAGTACATATAATATATATATATATTTTTTTTAAGTATTGACATGGAGCCATTGAAGACTGGACTGTAGATGCACAGTTTTCTCCTTGATTGTTTTGAGGTTACCCAGTGACACCTCAGAGGTCTACAGGAGCCACCTCTGTCTGAACCCTGGCAAATGGAGCTATACTGTGCTCACTTCACATGACAGTGTCAGGATACACAGACATGCAGATGTACAGTTTAACCGTTGTCTGATGAACCTGCGATTGTCAAATTTCGAATTTCAGTCATTTTGAATGGTCTTTGTGAACAGCAACGTGCACCTGTAAATCATTTCAAAATATATAATAAGTTTTGGGTGACAAAAGTCCAAATTTCAGCCTAAAAGGATGGATTTTTTTTTTTTTTGAATCATTTGTTTTTCACTTATTTGTTTATTTACCCTGAATCAATGCAAGAAAATCTGCTGTTTATTGTATTTTCAAAAATGGACAAATTATGGCTTCATTAAATACAAGGCAATTTTTGTCTTGTCCATACTTGAGTACAATAAAAACTGATCTTTAAAAAACTAATGAAAGTGTGAAATAATGATCCTCTTCTGATTGTATGCTGACATGGGGATCCCTTCAAGACAAGAACACGAATGTAGGAAAAAAAAAGCTGCAATCCACTAATTTTAAAGTTCCCGTTGACAAGTTGTGATGGGTAAGCATAAGTTATCTCAGTTTACAATTTGAGTGTTGAGTTGGAAAGAGGTGGGCAAAGGCCTAAAAAAAAATGCTGAGTTGCATTATGGGAAGTGTAGGATCCATTGTTTTCAGAGCTGGATCCATAATGAGGACTAAAAGTCTCTCAAGAGTACTTCAAATTTATGTTTTTTTTTTTGGCAGGAATATCCCTCTGTGATTGAAAAACTGTACCTCACTTGTGCATATTCTGAAACATATTTTAAATAAATAAGCCAGTTAACACACAGTAAACTATAGGTTTATAAACCAGCCTTGTCTGGAACTGCAAACTGTCAACAAGCCAACAGTTTATGGTCTAGACAGTCAACAGGATTAAGTAAACTGTTTAATTTAGCAGGTCAGACTACTGGCAATAATTCTTCATTGGACACTGTGTGCACAGCTGAGGTAATTATAGTTTATGGTCTATAGTCTAAACCTTTTGTAATGCCACAGGAACATGTTATAGAATCTTTGTCTTTTCTCTGAGTGCAGCTTTTACAGTGTTTGTGTCATCCCAAGGCCTCCGCTGTTATCAGGGAGCCAGCACATCATGGAGGTTGATGGTGCATGCTGGATGGGCTCTCAGAGACCTTGCAGTCTGAAGAGTTTCAACAAGAGAGTTCAAGGATCAGCTAAAGGGCTCTCGACCCTTCCCCTCCTTCTTCTGTTATTACCGCCTCATATTTTCCAGGGATGGTGTGTCACATATGTCAAACCAAGTTCAAGCATTCATCCGCCACCCTCTATGGTGGGCGAAGTCCTTCACAGGGAAGCCGAGCTGTTGGACACGGAGCCCTTTGCCGACGACGCCCGCCATAGACAAAAGGGGCCTCTCCTTCGCTGTCAAGATAACGCCACAGCAGCTATTGTAAAGTCACAAGGCTTTTGTGTAGTTGATTTCTCTGCCAGTTTGCAAAGTCCCACATACAGTCAATACACGGAGACACACTCCGGCACAAACACACACACACAAAGACGACAGAGAAATGTGACAGAATTGGATGCTTCTTCTCTTCTGAAGATGCTGTTCGGAGGAAAAAAAGACGGGACTGAGGGGGGAACAAAAGAGGAGCATTTCAAAAAGCACTTCTGAATGCCCACATCAAAGGCAGCGGAGGAAAGAAAAGCGTGTGTGTAGAGAGGAGAAAAAATAAAATCATAAATAGTGAGTAAACAAGCAGAAATGGAGTGAGTGGTTGAGCGAAGCGGGGAGAGAGAGGTGTCATAGCATCTTAACCGCGTCCACAAGGTGTCTTTTCCCGCTACACACACGAGACCAGGTTATCGCATGGTAGAAATGACTTTTCTCTTGGTGTTGCGGAAGGCCGGTAGGTGTTTGTATGAGGCAGCTGCAGCAGAATGAGGAGATAACAACCAGAAAAACAAGCCCTCCACCACCTCCTCCTCCTCCTCTCTTCTTCTCTTTAGTTTTTTTTTTTCTTTCTTTCATGAGTGGGGTTTTCTCAGGACAGCGACAATCAGACAAACCCACAAGGTCGCCTCTGTCTCTTTCTCTCAGCGAAATGGTGCAAAAGGCTTCCTAAAGAAACCGATCTCCACCCCAGTGCTACAGTCATTTCTCCCAGTTTAGAGGAAGAAGGCTGGTGACCTTTTGCAGCAGAGATGAACTGGAGTAGCAGTTTGAGTTTTGCACCTTGTTTTCTACAGCATTGACCTTTCATCACCTCTTAATAGGGCGAGAAGCTATCAAGTGCCCGCCTGTGTGTGTGTGTATATGAGTTCTCTGTGCTCATGCATAACTGAAAGACTGTTTACTTTCTTATTACAGAGGCAATTTTGATACTAAAGACATGATTTACATTTTTTATTTTGGTGGTCAACATATTCGAATTTAGTTTTCTGTTGTGCACCATCACTCACACATACTGTCTTTACAGTAAACAGCACAACAGATGAAAAAGGTGCAACAATTATTTTTCACTTTCTAGTGATTGTGAGCAGTAATGGAAAAAGAAATGCTTACAGAATGTTAGTCCTCAGAGGTCGAAACCTTCAAATGTTATTGAACAGGGACAGTCCCTGTTCCACACAGGCAAAGCTGAGACATAATTTACCGTTTACCTGAAAGTTGTGTCTGTGTGATTAACTGTGCAGGAAGAGAAGTTAGAGTATAGTTTTTAAAAAAAAGAAAGAAAAAAGTTCTCACTCTGCGCAGACAAGTTGAACAACAGGTTGATACAGATTCAAACATCTGTTTGTAAGTTGATTATTTTGCATCCAAAAGATCATTCATAGACGTGCATGACAGAAAAAAATAAAAATAAAATAGCTTCTGACAAAAAAAGATTGTGTGCCTAAGCTAGTAGGCTGCTAACATATGTCTTGAAATCATTATAGTAAATTAACTTACAATCTAAATACATTTCAACAAGAAATGAAACGTAAATATGAAGCAAACATGCTAGGTCTCTGCTAGGTCACTATGATTATAACTACATTTAGCTGTTTCCACATTTACAAGGGAACATTTTAAAAGATGTGGGCTAATAAAATTAGATTTTTTTTTTCAAATAAGGACATAAAAGGAAGACGATGTATCTTTAGCAAAGGCTAAAGCTAGCTTTAGCTTGATTAGGCTCTTTAGCTAATAGCTAGCTGTGGGGTGGCAGGTGTTAGCGCCCATTGGATAGTGGTTTTTCGAATGTTTTGCTAATTTTTGCGTACTGTTTTCACATAAATTTCTGTAGTTTAGAAAGTTTTTTGTGTGGTAAAAAAAAAGTCACAGTCTGGTCTAAACTAACATGTAGTTATTAATGAAATAGAATGTAGAAAGTCATCTGCAAGTCACAGCAGACCTTTTGACCTCATTCACATCATGTAAGTCAAACCACAAAAACACACTCTTGTTGTGTTCAGACTGTACTGCCGCTCCCTCCTCCGAACATGCTCTGTGCTCGCTGATAGAATTACACCCAGATAACACTTTTGATCACGGAGGGGAGGCAACAATAACACATAATGAATACAGCCAGCTAATAACCAGATGCTGGAAACACTCTCACACAGCTTAGCCATTTCACAATCAAATGGGAGCTTCTCCAGGGCAAATTCTCTTAACAGCGCTGCGATACAAATTGACCATGCTGGAGAAACGGCAACAACACACACACCCTCATCAGCATTTAGTTTTCCAGGTACAAAAGAAAGAAAGAAAAAAAAAACTGAAACAATTAGCAATATGCAGTTAGCAGCTGCAGGGTTTCTTGAGTTTATTTCAGCTGACCCGAAACTACAAAATCCTACTTGTGAGACAGAAAAATAGCTGAACACACGCCTACCTGCAGCATCTGACGGCATGGCAGATTAACAGCTGTTCGGTTCTGTAGATGTGGCTGCAGCACAATACACAAAAAGATCTTGTGCTTGCTTTGTTTTAGCTGATGATGTAAGCCTAATAAACAGTTACTCTCTGTTTTTTTTTTTTTTTTTTTTTTTTTTTTTTTCCCCCTGAACTGCATTCTCTGGCTGACAATCCAACACAATTGATGTTTCTTTCTTTTTTTTTTCTCTTTTCCTCATAACAAAGGAAG
>JBBMJY010000009.1:21516611-21572586 GCA_037833715.1 Toxotes lorentzi | reverse complement strand
TGGTTTTGTGGAGGTGGGTGCAGAAAAAGACACAAAAAGACCTTGTGCTTGTTTTTTTTTGGCTGATGAGGTAAGCCTAAGAAAAAGTTATTCTTTTTTTTTTTTTTTTTTTTTTTTTTTTTTTTTTTTACTCATGCACTGCATTCTCTGGCTGACAATCCAACATAATTGATATATCTTTCTCTTCTTTTTCTCTTTTCCTCATAGCAAAGGCAGTTCAATTATTCATTCTCTTCACTACCGAGGAAGAGAAAGAGAAAGAGAGAGAGAGATCCTATATGCCACAAAGCCTTAACACACACTGTCACAGTTAATGGAAAGAGCAATCAAATATTTTACAGAAAACCAAATATGCAGATGTGTCGGCAGCAATTTAGCGAGACATATTTTAGCACGAGGAAAACGGAGGGGGGGGGGGGGGGGGGTGATACCGGGAAAAATCGAATGAGGCATTTGATGAATATTCGCCCATTGTTCCTGGGAATGTAAGTCGCCACCTACTTCATCGGATCGGAAGAGGAAATAAGTCAAGCTCCTCAGAGAGCGGGGTGTGGCACGGCGGCATTAAGTGGCGTAATTAATAGTATTCTCACATATCTGGAGAAGTTATTAGGGTGCACGGGAGAGAAAGTCGCGCCTAAAGAGGCTCTTGAATTGCACTCCAAGATTTGTCACTTTCAGCAGTCGTTTAATAGCTCATTTGAAACTGTTGACCCCAGTTAACAGAACAAGCCCATTTGAGCTCTTAGTGAATTAGTTCAGATTCAGATGGGCTGAATGAAATCCCACTCTCCTGCTTACACACAGAGACACACAGGCATTTTCAGCTTCAAATCAACACTTATTATTAGCAGTTTATTATTATGAAAGAATAACTTCTTTAAAAGTCAATACAGAACATTCTGACATTTAGCTCTTTCTTCATCATACTTTTCTTCTCTCATATCAACCTGCATAAGATTTAATGTACAGATAAAAAAAAAGATTATATTTGATAAGCCTCCATTGTTGAAAATAACCTGAAAATATCAGCAAATGTCACATGTAGAGGGAAAAAATAATAACTATAATACACTTCAGGAAATATTTGCCCATCTAAAAATTTCATATGGTAAATGTTAGCAGTGAAAATGTGTGCTGCCAATAAAATCCAATTAAAGAATCCTTCCTAATGTTTTTGAGGATTTTAATAGGAATGCCAGCAACTGGAGATATCGGTGCATAAATTAACTGCGACGGGCTTAATTACACACAAGAAAAAGCAAGAGGTAGAAAGAAAGACAGAGCGATGTGGGCAAACGGGGAGGAATGGAGGTGTGGAGATTTTTTTTTTTTTTTTCTGTTACACCGATGCTCCAAAGTTAAAAAAAATCACGGAGAAACTCACCCCGCTTCAGGCTTCTCCATCTGTCTGTACTACACACACACACACAGATAAACACTCACTCGTCATTCAGCCCAGCAGTCCAGCAGGAGCAGGTTAAAGGTGTCTTGTCTCTTGGTTCTGGTCGTCCTCAAGTCTGGAAATCTTTCTGGGAAACACACACACACACTTATCGGCTGTCTTAACCAAAGAATATAATCAGACTTCCACTGTACCTCCTAAATTCTGTCTCAGAAGTTTGTCCATGACACAAAAAAGCTGCATTTCCCCCCTCTGTGAATCAATTTCTTTCTTTTCTTTGCTTCTTTTTTCTTAGTGATAGAGAAGGTGGGGGGTGGGGGGTGGGCTGGGGTGTCTTATTTTATGCTTTGCACATAAATGTGATGCATAGACTCAGCTAGCTCATATCTGCCTGTATTGTACGTGGGCGAGTGTAAATCCTCATCTTCCTGTATATCCATTAGTAATGCAACACTCTAAAAATAAAGTGCGCCCCTGCGTATCAGTGCCTATGAACATGTTGCCTGTGTAATCACATTTTATATACTTCTTTTTTATCTGTTGTCGGGAGAGAGGGAGAAAGGAGGGATGGAGGGGAGTTTTGCAGGCGCTTCGGCAGTGGATTGCGGGTGCTGCAGCTCTGCATGGCTGTATAGATGGCAGTGATAAGCCAATTGTGAACACTGGGGTTTTTACCTTCTTACCAAAAAACTAGCATTATACCAGTAAGACAGGCTATATTGTGAAAGGTGAGATTACCCCCCCCCCCCTTTTTTTCTTTTACCATTTCTCCTCAATCCCTCCATCCTCTCCTCTTCCTCTTTGCTGCACTGACACAAATCAGCATGCTTAGAATAAACTGCATGAGTTATCAGCTCCTTGGAAAGCAACACATAAGGGGAGAGCAAAAAAGGAGGAGACAGAGAGAGGAGAGACTTCTATCACTTAATGAAAAATAGCTTCCCTTTTGGACAGAACTTCATAGGGCTGCAATCAAGCCCTGGCCCCCACTTCTTGACGTGCAATCGAGGCAAATCAAGTCAGCATCTATTAATAATATTTCCCTGGCTCCTTTCATTCCAGCGCGTGTCCTACCACTGTCAACGCTGTGATGGAGCACTGCCTTTATCTCCACCCCGGCCTGCTCTGTCACAGTGATAAACAATTCTAACAAGAATCAGAATAAAGATCTCCCCAGTAGACTCCCGGAGATAGAGGGGGCCCTTTTTTCTCATTTTCTAGACGGCAAAATTTAATCTAGTGCCTAGGCCCCCCCACACACACACACACACACACACACACACACATACACATACCCCCATCCAAACCCCCACCTCCTTCTACCCCCTCCCTCTACTCCCCTTCCTCCTTCCTTCTCCTTCCTCCTCTGCTGCCCTCCCCATCTTCCTTTTTTCTCCTCTTCCTTTTTCCCTGCTCTTTTTTTTTCAAGCGTCACATTCAAAGAGATGCAAATTTCCTCAGAGCTGGGACCTGATGGAGTTGGAGCACAGAGTGAATGTCAAAGGGGGCGGAGAAGCGGAGTGGAGGAAGTGAGTGTGTGTGTGTGTTTGGGAGGGGGGGGGTCGAAGTCAGTCCTTCACTCACTGGTCGGTTCAGTCCGTCACTGAATCAGGACTAATTAATTGTCGGTGGGAAAAGGTGAGGCCAGTGACCTGACCCCCCCCCCCCCGAAAAAAGAGACTGGACAACTGCTCCCATCTCACCTAGAAGGTAGTAAAGATGTGGCAGTGGCACCAGCGTCAGTGAGCATCACATCAAGATGGGAGAGAGCGCTCCTTTTTTTTTCTGCATGGGCTGAATTTTTTCCCACTCGGGGTGTTAACCTATGGGGTTTTTTCCTGCCTCAACATTTAGACGGTGAAACTGATGGAGATGATGAAATACTAAAAGTTAAATTGTAAGCACAAATGTGAAAAGCCAAGTTTCATGAAGGGTGCCTTAGAATTCAAACGACAAGAGCCTAAAGTAAAAGAAAGCATCAGTTTTTTTTTTCTGTGTTGAAACTGTATTGGAAATTAATGGTATGCAGCAGAGGTAGATGGGTTGAAGTTTTACAGTTCTGAAAAGTTCCCAATTCATTACACATATTTTATATCACTGATAAAGTTGTCATTTTGAAGCCAAATATTTCATTTTCAGCCATTATGAAGACTTTATACCACATTTTAAAGCTGCTCTAATTATATGTATTAGCAGTGTAGGTGTTGCTAGCGATGCACTCACCCAGAATTATCTGCAGTTCTACTCAGCTGTACAGAGTTTTATAGTGTCTTTCAGCTCATTGTTTTGGTTTTATGGCTGACAACTTCATTCTTGTTTTTGTTCACTCTCACTAATAAACCAATAAATGGACACCTGCCCAGCCCCAAATAACAGGAAGACAAAGTTAGCAAGTGGATGGAGAAAGCATTTAGTGGACGCAGAAGACGCAGTTATATTTCTCAAGAGCTGGTAGAGACCAAACCAGAGCTGAAAAGATTCTAAATGAAGGCTAACGTTATTCTCCATTGTTCTATTTTGGAAAGGACTCGGACTTGGACTCTTACTATACTTATAAATTTGAACTTGTTTGAAGTGTTTATCCTAGCCTAGCATAAAAAGTGGAAGCAGTGGGAAACAGTTAGCCTGGATCTGTCCAGTGTTCAAATATACACCTGCCCTACACCTCTAAACCTGTTTTCTTCACACAATGCTTCTCAGAAATGTAAAAATGTCATTCTGAACATACTGTTTGGCGTAGTAACTTCAATATCCTATCTCTGCCTTTCACAGGAATGATCACTCTGGCTCCCAAGGGCACAGAACCATCCCTCACTCAGTTCCATTTTTCCCTGATGATATGGTTTGAGGCGAGCCTCTGTTATGGTAGGCCAGCCCTTGAGGACATTACCCTGTACTTGGGACAATATCACATCCTGAGCTCTCCAGCATTTCTGTCCACAAGTGTCTCATCCAGAAGATTCATCATCATGACTTGCTCTGGTGTCTCTGGCACTGTTTTGGATACTGGCAGTCTATTTAACGTGTCACTCACTCACTCAGGTCACAGCCCATCTTTGAACTCTTGGGGAACCCTTTTGCATGATGTTTTTTTCATCATTAAAAAGAGATATCAACAGTTGATGAGCTGTGTAGTTTAGAAGATTGTTTATATATAGGTATTTGTGAGACTTCTGAATACAAAACATAACTGCCAAGCCCTCTTTGACAAGCTGAGAGTATCTCTTGACTGAACCCCAAGTGTCTCTTCCATCATACATCAAGTGCTATAAAACAACTCCTACACCGTATGATCAAGCATCACATGATATTAATTCTCATTTAACAGAGTAATGAACTAAGAATTTAGCAAGGCCTTGGATTTTTGGAAGGGTTCTTCCTGTTCCTTTTGCTAAGTACAGCACACATCTTGAGTTCATGCAGCAATGCCAACAGGGTTGCTAGGTTGGGAAGGAATTTGTTGTAGTAGTTTAGCTGAAATTGTATGAACCTCCATGATGGCCTTCATTTTCTTCTCCATGGGGTGAAGGCTCTGTGCATCCATACTATGTCCCAGATACTCAAATTCACATAAGATCATGACCATAGAACCTTTCATGGTACTCAACTCCTCTTTGAACCCATTCTTATTTTTGCTTAACATGTGCTATAGTATTTTTGTCACTGCCTGTATGTGTTGCACCACTTTTTCCTCCGTCTCCTGTGTTGTACCTGACTGAATTGCCCCACCCTAGTAAGATGGGGCTGGCCTTTAACCACAACGAGGGGTAGTATACATCTTTGCTGCTTGTATCTAACACTGGCAAGTTCTGCTCCGATTACCCTAATAGGGTTGCCTGTGTAATTTGCCGGGTTTCACCAAAGACTTTTTCTGTCTTTCCACATCTTGTGGAAGGTATGTTCATTCATAACTGTAAAACTGCAGCCAGTATGTATGTAAATGTTAACATTTTTTCCCATTCAGTTTCATCACCACTGTATATGGGTCTAATCTATGGGTGTACTTCACTCATGTGTCCTAATAAAAACTTCATTCTATTCAGTGTGAATGTGTATTCTTCTGAGCTATCACTTTTACTGCCACCATGTTTTTCTTGCACTTACTGAGAATGGTAGTATGAACTCCTCTTTTTCTGCAGGTCTTTTGCTCCCATGGTTCTGTGTATTTTTATTACACCAAGCTCTATCAATGTGCCCTACTTTACCACAAGCATGACATTTCCCTTGTTCATACTTACAGTCTGCTGCAGCATGCTTGGATCCTTTGCGTCAATACCACTCTCTTGTTGCTCTTTTGAATGCACACACCTTATGTGAGCTTTTATTTACATTGAAGTGCTTCACCTTTGCACTCAGGTTTTGCAGATCCTGGGTGTTCATGTTTGTGGTCTCACAGCTTGGTGTCTTTGACAACTCTGAGTACTCTTCCTATGTCTTATTTTTTTGCTAACATGTCACACTGCATGTCACATTGCTAGTGGGGTAGCAGCAAGGCAGCGGTGACTTTTGCTACCCAATCCACTGTCATCATCCTCACAGAAAATAATCCTCATTGCCAGAAAGTTGTTGTATATTTTGAATGAACAGAATGTCCCCAACATCAAACACTTTATTAAAAACGATACCAAACTAGTTTGCTAGCATGTTAACGTGTTATTTTCACATCTCCGGCTAACCTTTTTTCTTACAATCTAACTCAGGGTTCTTTTTCTTCCTGTTAAAGAACACGCACTCCACCTAAACACAGTGTAGGATTGCCCCGTACTGGACCGTTACTTAACAGACACCATTATTCTACATCAGTATCAAAGTAAGTAAATGTGGTATTCTTCTTAACAGTTAAGAACAATAACAGGTTTCAATAGCTAGGATAGACCAGGTTGCTAAAATTCAATCGGTAAGCGCAGACTCTGGTATAGACCTTTGGTATAGGCACAGTGATACCAAACTTGGCATCTTCACCTTGTTCTAATTCCAACAAACAGACTACTGTTTTTAGCATGTTAATTAGTTTGCTTGAGAGATGTCCGTGGGTGTATTTTTGATTTTTGGACAGAGCCAGGCTAGCAACTAACCACGACCCAGCTCATTTCCCAAAATCCTGATCTGTTCCTCTGAAGGCAAAGGCAAAGTTTCATGTCATTTCAAGGAGGAGTAACTTGTTGACCATTTTATCTCTACTCATTGCTGAAGAAGAGCTGAAGTGAACACGGAGTGAGAGCAGATTGAAGCTGGATGACATGACCTGGAGCACAGGTGACAGTAGAAAGACCCTTTTCTGGCTCATCACATCAGACAGGAAGTGACAGCTGGGAATGGCCTGCAGTCGATGAGGTGAGAAGGTATTGATCAGAATGGCCCGTGTGAAAAGCCTGCCAGCAGGTCAGCAGGACACTCCATAACTCCAGGATAACTGCATGGAGCTATAGTATGCTGACATTTATTCATTTATTTAGACATATTTGTTCAAAAAGAACATATATGTTTAAAAAAAAATGATGATAATGAACTTATGTTTCTTGTGGTGTCGCCATGTTGGTTTTTGTAGCTGTAATACAAAACACAGACAAAAAGAAAAAGAATATGTTGGGGATAATATATATAAATATACATATAAAGAAATATTTAAATATTTGTTTCTGTCTGTATGAAAGTATGAAACAGTGACTGAAATGTGGCCCATTAAGATCCATGTTAACCAGCAGTCACTTCAAGACATTTCCAAGCTGCTGCCCTGCTGCTGCTCAAATCCTGATTTTCTAACCATGACGTCATCTGACAGAATCACCACATACACATAAGTTAAAGACAACTGTGCTGTGATTTCAGCTGTATTTACTTGTAAAGTGATTAGTCAGAGGGAAGGTTAGAAACTCATTCATGTCTATGTGAGCTGCCACATGGTAGGAATGAGGCGATACTGGAGGAATCTCTTCAAAGGAAAGTAGCTAAGGTTTGTTCAAAAAGTCTCGATTTTGTGCGTAGGTGCTTTTCGGAAAAAAGGGTCTGAAAAGTCTGTAAATTTAGCACACTAAGCTGGCAACACTGTCTGTGAACGCCCCCTGACGACATGATAGAAACTTTCCTTTTGACAGAGCAAAGGCCAATGGTGAAACTCCAATACTTGGCCAATGGTGTAAATTCATCACACAGTCAGTCTGTCAGTCAGTGAGTCAGTCAGTCAATGACAGACATTTGGTGGTATAAGGCTGTTACGGTCTAGCCAAACTAGTAAAGATGGATTACATGTGAACAGATCTGTGACAGGCAGAGTGAAAACTACACATTCTGTTGCATATGGGGAAGGAGAAAGAGTGAGGGAATGGGAGGAAGAATGGAAGGGGGGGTAGTGGGACAGCCAGGGAAGGAGGAGGGAGGAAAGGCCACTCAAGCCAACAGACAGGTGAAGGATGAGTCCGCTGAGGGAGGAGCAGTAAATAAAAGAGGTGGCTGAGTGTGTGCTGAGGGTGAGAAGGAGTCTGTAGTAACAGAGGGTGGAGGAGGGAAGGGCTTGGGAGGGGGATTGCCAACCTATCCATCTCTCTTCCTCCCTCCCTCCCTCCCCATCTTCCCACATCACCCCCCTGTCCCTTTCTGTGACAGCTTCACACTCCGGATCAGTAGAGCTGGGGATCATGCATCTAATCCATTCCCTGATGCATTTTTAATTGTGTGAGAGAGCAGAGTAGGGTGGGACAGGATGAGGCTGGGGCGGTGGGTGTTATAGCAGGGAGGGTAGGCTCACCTCCACAGTGTCATACGGGCGGGTGAAGTTAGGCTGGTGACAAATCAGTCCATACAGATGAGGTGCTCAGGGTGGAAGAGATGAAATACAATGACTGCTCCCTGTCCTTTCTCATACAGAAGTGGATACTACTACTACACTTAATTTAAACCTAAAGAGAAATTTAAAAGGATCATTTTTGTTCATTTTAACCTTGTCATAGTTACATAGAAGAAACAGTAACATAATATTCCCCAGTTTAACTGCTGAGATGTGGTAAGTGAACACCACCAAAACAAAAAGTGATACGAGGAAAGACGGATGAGCAGTGAGTTGACAGATAAGAGTCATAATTAGTATTAGATTGTACCAGGTATTTAAAGAAGCAGGCAGTGCAGTAGCTTTTCCTGGGGTCCCTGTTTGACTTTGTTGTATCAATGTTTCCATGTTCCCAAATCGCCGCAGTGACTTTACTGAGTACAATCTTATCATAACTCGATAGAAATGAAAGTCAAAAATAAAAAAGTCATTCCATTCTCATATTTTATATTGCTGACCCTGTTGTGTTCACCCCCACCTCCACCCCCCGAACCCCACCACACTGTGAGGGCAGAAAATACCATCTTTCCTGGACATTACAACAGAACACAAAGGATAACAGCCTGCAAGCCCTCTGGGGCAACTTTGCTTGCCTTTAAAGTGGTGAAATTATAACCATAAAAATGTCCAATTCAGAGGAAAAAAAGCTCAGTTTCGGTGAGTTTGCATAAAAGCTTGGGGGATATAAATTGCCTGACTCTGAAAAGACAAACAGGCAATCCACACTTAAGTGAAAATGACACAAGATGCCTCACAAAAGGCGGGAAAAACACATGATGGCCATTAAGAATTGTGTGCTTTTTGAAAAGACATCCAGTCTAAGTGCCTCTTTCCTTTCTTTGATGCACTGAGTTGAATGGAAGTTCAAATTGTGGACTTAGACAATAGTTTACAGTGCGAGCATTCATCTATCAGTTTCTTGAAGATGCTATCTGTTCAAAATGGGGGGAAATGCTTCACAATTCGCAAGTGAAGTGCTGGTGCAGGTAATTTTAACCACCAAGGCAAGTGAAAATGAAATGCTTGCTTACAAGGAGGCTTTTTTTTTTCTTCTTCCTCTAGTGTCACCACAAGCCAACAAGTCCTGTGAACTTCCTGAATACAAACTGAGGCACCTGCTGCCTTACCTTCTCCATGGTTTGGGGCTTGTAGGGGAGGTGGTGATGCAAGACTTTAATCTCCTTTTTTTTTTTTTTTTAACTACCTTCATTTCTGTATCTTGAAATGTTCAATATTTCTTTGTTGTAGAAAGACTAAAAATGTATCGATGTGTTTTTCTAGGTATACTGGAATGCATAGTAAAACGCTAAATATATGAAACTTACTTATATATCAAACTGCCTGTCTCCATCTTTATATCATCACTATTTACTTAGCGATCATCTGCTGTGTTCCTATGTATCCCTGCTTGTGTGAACCGTTTGATTATTTCCCTTCAGTTTCCAGTTTGAACACTAAAAATTAAAGCTGAATTACTGATCAACTCTCTAAACTTTGAGCCTGATCTGCAATGAGGCAATTTACAGAAGTATCCATAAATGGAGCCAAAGCGGATTTGCAGAAAGATATGTGCTTCATTCCACAATGCCAAGCCACCAAACAGGTAAACAAGGGTGTGTGTATGTGCGTGTGTGGGTCTGTGTGAGTGTGAGAGTGACTGTGTCAGTAGTGAGTGTGTGTGCATGTTGGAAATAACACCTTGGGAATGGTCTGCGGTGCAACGTTCCCTCATGAAATATGATTTTATAAATCCTTCCAAAAAATTATAATAACCCAGATAAGCTCGGGGCTTAAGTGATCCGCAGAATCAGTGGTTTGAGAGTTTAACATCAGTACCTCTGGAGGTAATTCTAATGCAAATGTGTGTGAAGACTCAGATAAATACCTTTGGCTGGTGAATGAGGTCCAGGTGGGAGTGTGCTTTATATGTTTCAGGGAGTGAAAGGAAGAAAAAAAAAAAAGATGCAGTGTGGTGGAGAATAAAAATACAACAAATCCTAAACAAAATGCGGATGGCAGCTGTGCTGACTCGCGTCTTAGTGCTTTGTGACGGGCTTTTCTCCATTTCATGTGGGTATCATCCCTGGTCCTCATCCCTCTCTCTCCCCCTTCTTACCTCTCTATCACCCATTCACCATGAATCAGCCACTATTCCAGGCACTGATTAGCCCTGCGACTCTTCATCTTTCACTCAGATGACTTTTTTTGACCACTTCCACTGTAGGATGGATGCTACACAGCGGCTCTAGAAAGAAGAAGAAGAAAAAGAAGAAGAAGAAGCAAGGACAAACAAAACACACCAACATGTACTGCATAACGTCAAAGCATATCAGAGGATTGCTTTGACATGTTGGATTTTATTTTCTTTTACAAGGACTTCTTGTCTTGCATAGCTTATTTATTTTGCTAGCAACAAGCTAATATTTTACTTAATAGTAGTCCACAGACAGTACAGTATTATACCCTCCAACAGCCTATTAACTACTCTCCACTGCATAGCACCTTAAAAGAATATTTTAACTTTTTAGGAAATACTCTGAGAGTAAGATAAAAAACATTGTTATAAAACTCATCAACCACAGAATCAATTAGCCTAGTTTAGCATAAATACTCTAGACGGGGGAAACAGCTAGCCTGGCCTTGTCCATAGAGAAAAAAACACACCTACTAACACCTATAAGACTCACTAATGAACATGTTGCATCTTAATTTGGGGGATGGGAAAGTGGCCTCAGTTTTTTGGGATGTAGTATGCAAAAAGAAATGACCACTAATCATTTAAGTGGGAACTATTTCTTGACAAACAACAGTTTATCCATCTGCCCAACATGTCAGCACAGTGTCCTCCATTATAGGATGGATTATCATATAGTCAGTAACAGGGCTGCAAGGGTAAGGGTGGGTAAACCCTGTCTTATCTCAACTACTCTATTGCTGACCATGTTGATGGAATAATGCACCTACCAGTCTCCATCCCATCCATTCTTCCATCCATCCATCCACCTAATTTCTGCCACTTTTTGGGGTCGGGTCATATTGGCATTAAGGCAGCCCAGACTTCTCTCTCCCCAGCAACGTTTTGCAGCTCCTCCTAGGGGATCCTGATGCACTCCCTGGCCAGATGAGCTATATAATCTCTCCAGTGTATGTCCAGTGTGTTCTAGGTCTGCCCCAGGGTCTCCTACCAGTTGGAACGTGCCTGGAAAACCTAATCAGATGCCTGAACCACCTAAACAGGCTTCTTTCAACACAAAGGAGCAGCAGTTCTACTCCGATCTACCCCCTGATGTCTAGGCTTCTTACCCTATATCTAAGGGTGAGCCCAGCCACCCTGCAGAGGAAACTCATTTCAGTTACATGTATCCGCGATCTCATTCTTTTGGTCAATACCAAAAGCTTCTGATCAGAGGTGATGGGTAGAATGTAGATCAGCTGTTAAACTAAAAGCTTTGCCTTACAGCTTAGCTCCCTCTAAACCACAATGGTCCAATACAATGCCCGCTTTACTGCTGACAGTTCACCAATGACCATGAACAAGACCCTGAGATTCTTGAACGCCCTCACCATGGCTTCAGACTTGAAGGTGCTGACTCTCATCCCATCCAAGTCCCAGTCCAATGAAGCCGAGGGATCATCTGTAAAGAGCACAGAATGGCAGAGGCCAACACCCAGAAACATGTACCGGAATACGAGTCTGATGCTATGCAAGACGGGCGATGCTGATAAATGGCATCACAGACTTGTCTCTATCCCAAACAAACAAAAACAATCTATATTTGTTTAAAATATTTTTTTGCTTTCTTTTTCTTTTTTTAAATATCTCTCTCTTTCCCTCTTTCTTCTTTTTCTTTAAAAAATCATTAATCATTTCTGCCTTCTTCACATTTTCCATGTTTCTGCCTCCCTCTCTTCTTTCTAGAATCAAAAACCCTGTTGTCAAAATCTGACAGTGCATCAAAGCCATACCCAAACGAGTTTTAATTTCAGTACTTGTGGATTGTTATTAACTTCTCTTTGGTGTCAGAGGTCACAACACGAAGATCCTGTTTGTCTGCTACAGTGAAGGTGCTCAAATATCCAAACAGAGATTAGCATGAGGGGATTTGTAAAGGGCCTGTTAGTCCCATGGGCCTGTTAGTTAGTAACCCATGACCCATGGCAATGTAAATACACTCAAGTAGAAATCAGTTTGGTTGAGCAGTAACGGCATCTTGAGCCACACCTGGCCTTTTCATCTCTGGGGCATTTCCATGTCCTTCAGGTTTTTCACAGTTAGAAATGATGTGGTTGGGTAGTGTTGTGTCCCAGGTGAGGACATAGATGCAGAGTGTATTTGTTATCCTGTCATGCACTGTGTCAGTTTACATAGAACTAAAATGCAACAGCAAATACATCTTGAAGAAAACGTCATGTCGATCACATTATGGTTTCTATTAACATAATGAGTCAGTGTTGCTATTTAGTTGCAGATACACTGATACTGAACACATCAGTGTTCACAGACCAAACATCTGATCTCTCAGAACAATATCCACCTGTAGTGAGTCCAGCATCATGAAACTGGTTCTGTTCAGACTCTAACAGCTTCTGGTTCAGGTCAGGGAAAGATCCTGGTCTGGTTTAATTCAGAAAAAGTTCACAGTGTTCACAGTTCACAGGTGTGAGTCTGGGTCCTGCTCCGATGGTGATAGACACGGTTGATAGGTTTACAGTTGGAAAAGCCCTCCTCTGTGACCAGTACCAGGAGTAAAATGAAACACAATAACAACATCACTCAGTACACTAGAAGATGCCCTTTACTTTGTACCACCCTGCATTAGATGCATCCTGCTGTGTTAAAAGACCCATTCACCATCCACATTTCATATTATTTCAGAAAAGTGAAAAAGACACAGCAGTTAAATTTACAAGGCATTTCTACATTTATTTGGCCTTTTATGGCCAGTGGAGACTGGAAGCTAATAAGAGCCCATTTTAGCCACGTTCCATGAAACATAGCTGGAGCACTTAAGCAAAGGAAAGCTGGAGTTGAGATGTCATGGATTCTGATCTGATCATGGTGTCGTGTGTGTGTGTGTGTGTGTGTGTGTGTGTGTGTGTGTGTGTGTGTGTGGTGTTAATTACCAGTACATACACAGACCCTAATGCCTTTCAAATTAACTCCCAAATACCCTGTCTTTTAAATCTGGGACTCTAATGAATAGTGAAATTGAAAATCCCCATATTGATGTCATCTTTTGCCAGTGATACAGTGATAATTTTTTCTACCTATTATTAACCATGCCTTGCCTTTAAAAGTGAAATGCCCCCCTGCTGTTTCAGTTTCCCTCAAAGGCCATCACTAGTCATTTTAAGCGCATACTAATAATTGCCTTGACAAACCCAGACCTCAGAATCAATTAGCACCTGAATGGAGGACTGCAGGTGGATTTAATGGGAACTGTTAGTCCGCCAATGGATTGTAAGTGTTGCATAAAACCCAGCACAGTTCCTACAGTAAGTGCCTGGCCATCCATGCTTTTTTTATTTATTTATTTATTTATTTTCACCATCTACTAGACGGAAGGCTTTTGTTTCTTTTCTGTCTGCTTTTGACCAGCTAATGGAGCAGGTCTCACATCCTGGCATGAGCCATCACTCTGCCTGAACAGGAAATTAAAACACAAAATAATTTATTCTAATGTTCAAGAAGAAGAATTAAGGTGCATAGCTGTTAGATATAATTTGGACGAGGGGACCTTGGTGTTTTGGGTTTTGCAGCACATCTGCACTATAAGGAAACACAGAACGGACAGAATGCATGGCTGGTATAGTTGAAGGACTTGGTGAAGTGAAATTACTCATAACTGTTTAAAATACATGTACGGACTCTGTACCTAGAAAAATGCTAAAAATACATTATGTTATCCGAAAAAATTATATGTGTATGTGAGGGGTAGGAAGGCCAGAAATTAGATATACCGTACTTTGACAATTTAATAAGACAGCTCAGGTTATGTAAAGTAAAAGGCAGGAACACATTTACTTAAAAGAAATAGTTCAACATTGTGGTCATTATACTTATTTGCTGAGGTTTCCAACAGTCTCTGGCTGTGTGTCAGTACAGAGCTGGAGTCAGGATGTGGTCAGCCTTACATAGTTCAAAGTTTTATTATGACATGCCCCACTGTAAGACAGTAATGGGAAGAGTCCTTTATTTTGTATACCAGGACACCACTGACTGCATAATCTATATACCATGGAATTATCAGGCATCTTTGAGCTGTGCTTGTACTAATGAGTTAACTGGTAATGTAGCATAAACCTGGTATTGTGTTGCAATGGCCACTGGCAGTTTACTTCACCTTGCAGATTGGTTTATGTTAAAGTTCTGGCCTGAACTAGGTCCGTCCCATTGCACAGTTTCATCACACATGTTCAGGGGCAGAGTGGGAATAAAAATCAGCCAGTGTCTTTGAACTCACACCGGCCCACCAACACCCACCTGAGACCATCACATACGGTCCATGTCACATGGTACAAGACTCCTGTAGTAAACAGAGGATAAATGAACTATGATGATCTGTAGAACAATACATGAAACTGAAACAGCTGCACATGAATGTATTCATACAGTATTGTAATGCTATAGTCTAATAGTTACACAGTTGAATGACTTTTCATTTTACAGTTCACAACTAAAACAGTAGCTACAGTCGGAAAAATGACCATATAACTGAGTCCACACACTAACAAGTACCAACAACATTGATGCTGTCCAGTATGTATTGTATTGTATTAAACTGTATTCCTATCTTCTAACAGTCCACTGCCGCCTCAGTCTTTAAACACATGAAAGGTGGCCACACACAACCACAGTGACCTGTGCAGCCTGCTCGAATGGACTGATCACCCCGCCACTGCTCTACCTACCTCTCCCCTCCTCTCTCGCTCTCTCTCTTTCTTTGTCTGAGTCACCAAGCCACAGGCCCATGACTATTTTGCTGTTGTTGGTATGATCACAATGTTTGCATCTGACAAAATAAGATTTTACGTTTGAACCCAGCTGTACTATAAGTAATGGCCACAAATCTTCCCAAAGTAGGAACAGATGGGTATTTGCCTCAGTGGGCCTGGTACTGCAGAGGTCTATGGTACATGTGTATGTAAAAGCTTTGGTTATGCAGAAGCACTGGCCCATACATGAGCCCAGCCCATGCTCAGGATATGTACACATGTACGCTTTGTGGTGCTCTCCTTTTTGTAATGGACAAGGGTTATTAGCAGGGAAACATATACATGAGAATCTTCAGAGCAGCAGTGGCATCTCTTCCCAGCCTTCTTCCAAGTGCTCCGGAGGGAACGTGTCCCAGCCTGAGGGATGAGGAATGGCCTTAATGAAGTCGGACAAGCCAGAATACATGCATAAGAAAGATTTTAAATATTGATGTCACTGCGCAGCTGCATACATGGGTTAAAGTGGATCAGTTAGCTCTTGATGGCGTTGGTCTAATACAGCAGCACAAGGGGGATGATTAGGCTCATCAGAGGTGATTGTGTATTCTCTGGGAGGCATAAACACAACTCACGCAGCATTTGAATCAACGAGGCCTCTTGTCTTTTTGTGCAGCTCCCATGGATTACTGTACTATTAATATATTTTCAGACTGTAAATTATTCAAAGGGACATGTAATTAATGGCTAGTGAATTTATGTCATAAAGCTATGCAAAGTATTAATGGGCTTTTATCAAAGGGCTTCATCAAGGTACAGGAGGCCTTTCAGGGGCCTGGAATAAATGGGGCAGCAATTGTTCAAAGATGAAGAATGGATGTGTTCGATTTGGAGAAGGATTCTTTTTACCAGACGTTCTTAGTATGGATTATAGGATGCTCAATTAGCACAGCAAAATCAAAAAACTACCAAACAAACAACAAAACTGAACCAAAAATATGATGCATGAAAGGCGCCGGAAGTCCCACAACTGGCCAACATAGGACATAAAGTAGATCAAAAATTGTGGGGTAAGAAAGAAGAAGCAGGAGGGTTTAAAAGAGGTTTATGTTTAACATTACATAAACATGAGGGATACACCTGTTTCCACGCCATGCTGAGAGTTGTGCAGCATTCACTCTAACCTCTCCGTTAAGAAAAAAAAACTTGGGGTCAAACTTCAGGCCCGTCCACTCCGGCAGAGTGTTAAATTATTCAGCCAGCTGACGATTGCCAAGACGGACCAGATCAAGCAAGTCGGGTGATGCCAGCAACACACTAGAGACCCAGCGGTCTCCACTCTAAAAGGCTGTAAACACCATCTTAAAACCACAGACACTTGTTTATTTAAATACCAGCGACCAGCACAGAAGCTGTGAAAAACAGAAAAACAACATATTTCTCACACAACATCTCAACATGAGGGCGAAGCAGAGTGAAATGCCCAGAGTCTGGGCTGAACTTTGATCTCACTGATCAGTTAGTCAGTTTGATTTTGCTGGTAGTTACAGTGTTGCATGTGGTTTTGTGCTTCAAGATTCTTAGTGATGACTACGGCTGAGCGATCTGCTAACCCTATAGGACTGGATGGCCCGCTCCCAGAAAGCTACATATGATGTGAGATGAGATATGTGATGTGAGCATATATGTGAGCAGTCCTCTTTTATAACTTTTAAGGTGAAAAAAAAAATTATTGGTCCTAATTTGGAATCTGTACAATAAATGGGATGGATGGACGGATGGCTGGCAAACTTGATCTGTCCGGCTTTGGTCCACACTGATATAACCTCACCGAATTTTGGATGGATTACCATGACATTTGCTGGATTAATCTCACTGTGGTCAACCAAAAAAAAAAAAAAAAAGAATCTTAACTTTTCATCGAGTGTCATCATCAGGTCAACCTTTCAAGTTGCGCTTTATACCAAATACCTGCAAAACTAATGACATTCTCATCAGTCTGAGTTGTAGTGTTTAATGCTAATTAGCTAATGTTAGCATGCAAACATTATCTGCTAAGCAGCACATTATCATTGTGTGCATGTCAGCATACTTAAAGCCCTGCTGTGCCTGTGCCTGCTGTGAGTCCAGTCTGACAGGGCTGCTAGCATGACTGTGGACTCTTAATCTTGTCGGTTTTTTCTGGCTTGCATTGACACCTGTCATTGTTAAATAATAAATCAATCATGTTTTTTGTTACTTTGCCCCCTTGACGCTCTTTTTTCCGCCACCTTAATAGTCGCTGAGGTGATTACCTAGCATTCCTAGAGTTCATATTGCCAAGATTCCTCCAGTCACGAATTTTATGAGCCACTAAGTGACTTAAATATCCAGGTTCTATCATCCATCAGGGACGAGATCCACTATGTCAGTACTGTTGTTTCTCTTTCCATTTTCATGCCATTATTGATGTCACATATTTAAAGGCTTCAATTCTCCAAACTTTAGTCATGACACTTCTTGGTAACAGGGAAGGCTGAGATCATCACATGCATGGAGAAAAGCAGGAATATTATGCATAAAGAGCCCATGTATGTTCATTGCTTATGGGATATCATTTAGATCCCATTCCAATTCCTGGTTCCCATGGCTGCTCTCCTCCTATGCTGCCCAGTGCACCAGTCCGCCTTATTAATCTCATCCAAGGACTCCATTTCAGTCAGTACATCTCCCTACCCTTTCTCTTTACACTGCGGTCGCCCCTCCCTCTCCATTCTCAGGCATAGCCGGGGTTAACATGCTAATTCCATTTTATGAGCTCTGACGGAGCCCACTCTCCAACACTTACATCTGTTCAACAATTATTAGACCGTTTTTTGCTATAAAAAATTCATCACCTCCGAGTGTCACACAGGCGAAACCTGAAAATTTATGCAGTGAATAGAATGGTTAATTTCTCAAAGGGAAAAAGGGAACGGAGATTTGCTTAGAGATTCTGCATTTAAATGAGCTGTATCTGGATGAGTTGACATGGCCGAGTAAAGCCATGGACAGAGAAATCCATTTGTACTTATGAACGTAAGGAAAATAATCTTCAGATATTGAAGATTGTTCTGAAATACTGAGAAATACTGTAAGACAAAATATATATGTATGTATAGATCTTAGTCTTATGTAAAAGTAGAATAGCATAATATGAATTACATAATACATAATATAATATTACTATATTCCATATTCCATAGTAATATTCCATCATAAATAACAGCGAATACAGTAAAAAATGTCAACAAACTTTTTTTTTTTTTCTAATGAAGTTTGGGTAAGATGTGTAACTGTGAAAGGTGCCACTCATAGTGACATACCCACAAAGAATGAACCCAAATGTTGTTAGTTCTCCTCAGCTCTATAGGGCATTTCAGCTCATTGTTTTGGTTTTACAGCCTGCAGCTTCACTGATTTGGCTACAGCGACAAAGCTCTGGATGGTTGGCCCTTTGGCATCATTCACCATCACCATTCTTTGTTGCTTTTACTGAGAGAATGAGAAAGAGGATATTGCGCGGTTGTGGATAAGTGCAGCTCACCTCTGTCGGCCTGTTGGCCTTCTCACTGACCTCTGCTATTGAACTGACTGTAAAATGTAAAGAAGATGCATGTGATCTTAGACTTTTACCTGAAAACAGCAGTGGAAAAAGTACTTAAAGTACAAAATGAGTGTTACACTTACTCATATTACTGACTTATTCTTATCCATTTACATTTCACTGTTGAGGTACAGTGAGTTATAATTATTTATGTAAGGCCATATCATACAAGTTTTTGTATGTAAAAACTTAATTTGTGAGAATTACATGTAGTGGAGTAAAGTAAAACTGTAAAAGTACCTCAAAACTGTCAGATGTAAGTTTTGTCATTAGTCATTAGTATCTATTCAATACATGTAAGAGGCTAAATTTCAGTATTGTCCTTTGAATCTTTATAGGGTAGAAGTATAAAATATCATCAAATGGAAGTAGTGTAAAAGTGGAACCTCACCTCAGTGTTCTTACCTGCAGAGCTTCAGTAAATATATTTATTTCCACCACTGAGATCCTTTACTTAGAGATCTTTAAGCCAGTTACAGCTCAGACTGGGTTCTACTATTTTGTATTTGCATATGACACAAGTCAGTTTCTAGTAAATAAAACCAAGAATTCCATTTCACAGATGTATGAAAACAGCATTGTGTTTTTAATCATGCTTAAAACTGTAACTCAGTAACACATGTATAAATGACACATGCTAAACAGCAGCTGCCCACTCCTCCATCAGCGGCGTGAAGCCCAAGTTGCAGCACTTTTCAGCGGGGCATCAGTCGCCTTTGCTTGAGCGGCCTTATTAACATATACCACCGTGTGAAAAATGTGTGAAATAATGTGAAAGAAAATGTAAAGGCAGTCTAATACCCTGCCTAATGCAATTGCTGGGCTTTAATTGATGAATCTACTTTGTCATGTCCACACAGGGAGACTGGCGGAGGAGCCACCATGACAGATATCTTTAATAAAGTTGCTCTTCACTTGTCAGGATATATGATCATAATTGCCTGCCTGGGAATCATTTTCAAATCAGTATCTCCTGTGTAAGACAGGAGGAAGTGAAGACCTCCAGTGTGCAGCTGGACAAGGAGAAATGGCTGGATCACACATTTAAACTAATCAATTTAATTCTAAATTAGACATGGTAGAGTCGTAATTACACCGAACAGAAATAGAGATAATCAAGTAGTTACTTATTAGCCGTACTAATCTGGGATAAGTATACATTTATAGAAACTGTTACGCATTTCCAGATTTAATTACATTACAGTCCCTCTGGTGCTTTACCATCAGTACCAGTGGATGACACACCTTATGGCTGGTGGGGATCTATATGTGTGGATAATGATAGTGGTGAGGAGTGGGATGATGAATATCTGCCCAAGGCCTAATGGGGGCTCTATTCAGCCAGGGAGCTGGACAGCCAGCTTGTGCTCCCGCCCCCCACCCCCCCACCCCTCCCCGACACACCACCTACCTCCTCAACTTGACAGGCTGGAGGGATGACCCTGAGAATCACATTATGTATATTTCTTTAGCAGTCGCTGTGCATTTGCATGCAGAAGACAGTTAAAATAAGGCCATAAATCAGCAGTCAAACATATAAATGGATTTGTGGTGAGATTGAAACCCTCGGCGAGTCTCCCGAGCAAATATTTCAAGCCTTCCTCCTTGCAGGGCTTGGAAATATTGGCTGTCATTAACTAGCCTGGGACTCTCTGACCACTCGCCTTGTATATTCGCTTCATTACACGACTGGAGGGACGACTGCACGACTGGTTGCCCCTGATAAATCTAACCGCACATTCTGATGCACGCTTTGTCATCAGGGGAGAAACACTTTAAACTGAAGCTTTATCTTATTTCTCCAATAGGTTGCTTTGTCTAATGCAAAGGAAGTTACTTGAAATCCTTTCATTGTACAATGTGGATATCTGTGAACACGCAAACACAGGCTGATTACTGCCTGATGTTCTAAAATACAGCAGGAGATGTATGTTTACTGTACTATCATCATCATAAGGGAGTAACAGCAGGGCAACAATGAGTAAACCATTGGCTGAATCCAAACTCAGGTGCAGAGGCCTTAAATCTTTTATCTCTTTTGTGGATATTTCTGTCCACATTTCGTTCTGAGGCACAGTCATATCATGACTGGTCTGCTGTTATCACGTGTGGCTGTAATGCTCTGATGTCCATATAACTTTGGCCGTTTAGATTAAATTCAGATGTGTATATATCTCATAGTTGCTAGTATGATAGTATGGCACTATTTTCACCCTGATTCAAACTCTACTTCAAACTAAAATTTGGCTTGAGAATGTTTAATTCAAATCCACCTGGTAGCCTAATTAGCCTAACTGAACTATAAATAAACATGAAAATCTAGTATTTCCAATATAACATATTGAAATATGCCAATCCTTATGTGTTCACACCCAAAAGTGTTAAACACAAAAGTTGACCGAGCCTCCTGATGCAGACAAGTTAGCCTACCATGCTAACTCCTGTTGCAACGTTTATACATGACTTTTAATGCAGCCACATGGGCGACTTCTTCTTCAGTTAGTTTAGAATTGACTGTGAGTAAACGTTCAGTAAGTGTTAAATAAGCCAGACCTATCAGTCTCTGCTTTCACAAGAACACTGTCTCTTAAATCTGTAGCCAGTGAGAATCTGGTTGGACGAGTATCCATTGTATTGGTATTAAAACCCAGTGTGAGTAACTGTATCAGCAGCTGCAGCATGAAACCTTCAAAATCCCATGTCGGCCGAACTTTTGCAGGAACATTAATGGGGCTTGTTGTTCTCCCCGTCTCACAGATGTCTCTTTGTCGTCATGCAACATCCAACATGTCACAGTGGTCCAGCGCAGACTACTCAAGTCATCGCAGAGCGTCAACTGGTGAGGCCCAGATGTTCTCCAGCAGCTGACTGAGGGAACGCATGGCATGTCCAGTCAAAGAGGCAGCATCCTCCACATTGGCCAACACCTGCCTCTACAGCTGCTCCGCCTTGAGTTCCATCTCACTGCATCCACATAGCTATGATAAAGAGGAAAGCATCTTGATAGAAGTTGTTTGGAAGCCAACCTCCACTAGTGAAGTTGTCAGGCTCACATATGGCTCTGGCAGGAGATGAGGAGAAGACTTGTGTGTGGTGGAGCTGCTTGGGTGCTGCTGGAGGCTGATGGCTGTTGTAGAAGTGGCTGCTATTGACAAATGAATGGAAATGGCACACTTCACACTTGGTGAGGACTCTGGGGGTTTCTAAATATGGTGAAGAAAATCTGCCCTTAGAACTGCAAGAAGATGACTGCACAGTCGTTTACTAGATACTCATTTGCGTTCGATTTCACAATGAGGAGTAAGCAACATTTTTTCTCTTTGTTTGTGAGATCTTTTTTTAACTATTCATGGTGATAAACAGTTGATCTGAAAGATTTGCGGTAGCTGAGTTGTTCTCCTCAAAATCCCCAAACTGACACATGGAAGGTGCAAAAGTTCTTAAGTACATCGATAACAATATTCTCAGATGAGAACTGACTCCTTTAGAGCCAATTATCACACTGAAGAAGTCCCAGAGTTTGGGCTGTGTTTTTAAAGGGAATCTGTCAAACTGTTTAAGCAATGTGCAAATGGCTGGATAGAGCCTGGTAGATTTCATCAGGCTCACGTAATCCACTTTCTACACAGCCTGGGTGTGTGCAGGACACCAGGCCTCCGTGAAAGACTGTGCTTTCATAACACTTATTTGTTTACTTATTTATTTATGTTAGGTGGAACAGTGCAGTAATAAATTATTAACAAATTACAAAACAGTAAATCAAGGAATGAAACCACTTCAAGTGTTTGTGTAAATGCAATAAATGTAGCTGCAGAAATGTAACAAACTGATTCCAAAAAAATCTACATTAGTTTGTTGTTGGAAACTGGACTCTGCTAACACACACCCACACATACACACACACACACACGCTACAGAGGCTGTCTCTCTCAGCTCTCAGCTTTCTGTTTGATGATTTGTGTGGCAGCCGCTCAGATGAGCTAAATAAATGAAAACACATTACATTTTAATTAACATCAAAGCAAAGGGAGGCGACACCTAATCGCCATGTAAACACAGAGATGGCGCTGCCAGCTCTTTTTATTATTTATGGGAGTGGACAAATCCTCGTCACATTACATTAGAGAGCAGGGAGGCGGCCTGTGTCGAGGTCAGCACAGAGATCCTGCAGCATGTGACACACAGCCACACACAAGCACAGCCTGCTGCTGCTGCTGCTGTTGCACTGGCATCCTAACTGACTAACTGACACACAACAGAACAAGAACTTCATCCACACCCAAACCTGACAGTGTGGGCTTTGGAAAGCGTTCAGACAGCTGGAGTGGACGAGCGTCTGAGTTAAGGTGTCACACCATGAGATAGAATCAATAAAGAGGTGCACACAAAGCACACACAAAGCACAGATTCGATTTAGGCCGCATGAACTCTTAAGGATCCGTGTTCTGGAGTCAAAAAGAAAATGTTTGAACATGAGTGAGAAATTCTCGTCATGGCGCTTTGTACGTAAATTTGAAACTTTCAGCAGGTACAGTTACAGCCCAGCAGGAGCCGTGGCTCCCTGGATGATGGTGAGGATCATCATACCTGCAGAATGTGTGATCTAATCAGGGCTCATTAAAAAATGGCTTTTGTGTATTAAATAGTAAAAAAAAAAAACAGGAGTTGTGCATTTTCTCTTCATTTTCTATTGTCATGATATCAAAAAGACCTAATTCATTTTTTTTAAAACTGGAGTGCGGTGTTCCCTTCAAAAACCATGTGGATTTTTATGTGAAAATCTGCAGATCTACTGAAACAGATATGCCCTTATAGTATATCATAGTCTTGCAAAGAAAGATGAATTCTTACATCATGTTTTAATCACACCTTTACAGGTTGGACCGGTGTTCCAGCCTAATAATAACAGTAAATAAATATCACTCACCTGTGACAGGACACGAGATTCAATAGACAATGCATCCAAAACAGTCTGTTTAATCAATCTTTTTTTTTTTTTTTGAAAGTTTTTTTTTTTATTTTATTTAAAGGTCCTGAGTTTGCAGTTTGGTATTTGATATATTGACGTGAAGAAAAATATAGAGAATCACCAGACTCACCTGTAATATTAACCCATCTGACTTTCCACCTGCAGCCAGCAGCCAATCACAAAGTCAAAGTCAACAGTTATGTTCTGTGCTATGATGAAATTTTATTTTTATTGTTAACATAAAAATGTTCGGCTTAATGTTTTACTTCACAGAGATCCAAACCAACACTGCTCAACTGTTTTCGAGTCTTTCACTATTCCCGCACATTTGTCAGACTTCTGTTGTGCTGAAATGACTTCTTCCTCAGCGTTTTGCTGCTGCTGCTGGGTAAAATCCTCGCAGGGAAAAGTCTTGTCACTTTTTTTTTTTTTTTTGATGCCAAATGTATTTTTAAACCGATCGAAGTGATTTGTGAAGACGTAAATTAAGGGGTGGCAGAATTTGAAACTTGTGTAAACATTACTATTTAAAAGACAAGACTGGAGTCATGAACTTTTCATCTGATAGTGTGTGGTGTGAATGCTCATGCATGTGTGTGTACAGTTTGTGTATGTTTGTAGTCTCTGTGGACATAAAAAAATGAGTTTGTTTTTTTTTCCTTCCAAGATGAAAAAGGTTCTTTTAATTACTTCAGTCATAAAAACAGTGTGATGGACTGAGTGAAGGAAATATAGCATCAGGAATCAGGTGATGTGCTGTCTTATATGAAACACAATGCACAGCTTTGAGTTATCAGCAACTTAAAGATAGATATGTATGTATATATATTGTAGATGCTCCCAAAACAATACAGACTTATCTGGTCTGGTATATTTAATTGTGTTTTCTCTCCTTACCAGTGGAAGCAGGCAGAGTTAATAGTGCACATAAGCATTGTCCGAGACATGCAAATTTAGATGGTTGCAAATGGAATTTCTACAATATCAAGCCTTGTTAGTGCAGGAGTAGCAAAGCACTAAGGACAATCAAGACACCTTGTCACTTGCTTCTCCTTTTTTTTATCTCCTACCTCCTTGTGAAAGAGAAAGCACTTTGAATCTGCTAGTTTTTCTCCTGCATTTACATAACAAAGCCCCCAAGAATAAGGTAGAGATGTGATGAAGCAGCTTCCACTACTGCTTCTGAACACCTATCAACATGCCTCAGACACACACACAAACACAGATGGAGGTGTGTGCACATACACACAAATATGCATGTATCCTCTCTCTTTTTTATCTCTCAATAAAAGTATCTGACAGCCAAAACCCCGAAGATCCCGATGCATGGCTTCACACTGCGGCTACGCAGTCAGCAAAATAAATTGAAAGCATTAAGAAAAAGTCAGAAAAAAAGTGAGAAACTGAGAGAAACAGAAAGTGAGACAAAAAAAAAAACATAAAAACAAAATAACCTCTGCACCAACTACACCCCCCCACCACCACCAGCCACCTACATATAACCAACCCCCACCCTCAGCCCAGCACAGCTCCCCACTTGGAAAGAAACAGGATGAAATGACATTATGCATATGAAAATGTCCAGAAAGATGTTTGATTTATGTATGCATTAGATGCAAATTCTATTACGGGACACAAGGCGGGCTGTGAGATTTCCCACTGAACACTTGGCTGCCCTGATCAAACCCCATCTCATTAATTCAGACAAGGGGGAGAAAGAGGGAGTGAAAGAGGAAGAATTGGAGGAAATTTACAACCCAGACACAGATTTCTCAAAAAAAAAAAAGCAAGAGAGAGGGGTGATGGTGGTGATGGTGGTGGTGGAGGGGGCAAATTACATTCTTCCCTCTAAGGCTGAAGCCGACTATTGTAGAGGAGGTTTTTCTGACCAAAGCCCGTCCAGTCGACTGAGGACGGCCAACAAAAAAACATCAATTGTTGTGTTTGTTAAGCACTTAAGGAAATATGTTCGGTATCGTGAGAAATATACACATATGTGCTGGATGACTAGACTGATACCAATGGATGAGTTACTGTCTATATAATGCAAATTTTAACTGGACCTTAAGAAAATCGACAAAAGAAAAATGCAGATTGATTAATGTTCGCGCCAGCTACTGTGACTTGAATGGTAGGATTCGGTTCTTCAGGAGAAGCAGCTGGTGGCAATGGTGCCATTAAACCAGCAGCAGAAGAAGAAGAAGAAGACACAAATGGAAAGAGCTGCAGTCAAACCTGAAGTGGTGAGAGAAGATGAAAGCTTGATGACAGTTGTGTTTGTTTTATGTGCTCATTTGAGGAAACTTACAGGCTCTTCATCTCTGCACACAGATTGTCTGCTGCTGTTTTTCAACACTGCTTCATGTATTATTAATTTGCTTAGTATGTTTCCATTGCACTTTATCACATTTTGCTTTTATCAATACAACTTTTCCACCCGAGCCAAGCATTCAAAATGTTTTGTGACATTTTGAGATTTTTAGTCACGTCCAGCATTTTTTTTTTTTTTTAATTTTACTAACAAAAATAATTCATGAGAACCACAAAGACGGCTACCTTGCTGGAAACAAGTGTGTCAGGGGGAGAAACAAGGGGTAAGATACACCCATGATCCATCACCATTTACACACCAGCTCTCTCATTCAGCTTTGAGCTCCTGTACTCACTGCACATGTGATCACAGTTCTCCCGTTCAGTGAGGGATCATCAGACACATTACAGCTGCGCTCGCTGTTCGTTTTTCCACCTAACTAAGTTATAGCAAATCTAACTACACTCCCGGCTTGTTAATGACCCACATAATAATGTTTGTGGGTCCATCTCAGACAATACATTTGGTGAGCACAATGTTATCATTCATTCTGGGGTGATGCTGCAAAGCCAGGGCTGAGCTGCTGCATCTTAAAGACATGCAGCTCACAATGACCTGGACAAAGGTAAATCTCCAAATACCTGAATCTTTATCAGTGGAGATCATCTGGATGAGACGTGTGCTGCTCTCAGACCAACAGTGAAGTAAGCAAGAACCAAAGGAGAGTGTGTATTAACCATTTCTGATGGTCTTCTTGTGAAACTGGGGAGAAATGGGAAGTGGAGAACTGAGGCACGTTCACCTGTACAACAGGCCTCATAGGCTGATAGTTTTCATACTGACACTCATAGGAATGATTTATTAGAACACATTTGAATGTATCCAGCTGTGAGGGTGGCCGAGAAACCCGGTATACAACAATGAGTTGTGGCTGTCTGGAACAATTCCCAATTCCGTTTTATTCGACAAACTTAGAATCTTGTTCAGAAACTTCACAGTAAAAAAAATTGCACATTGGGCCAACCAGAAAAAGAAAAGTAAGCAAAAAAAGGAAAAACTAAATAACTCAGTTCTCAAGAAGAATCAAAATAATACACAGCAAAAGCATTCGCTCTAAACTTCTTTTCTGGCTAGACTCTTAGAGTTTGGGCCCACAGCAGGAGCTACAATCTGGAGCTGTGCTTCTCTTCTCAAGAAATCAATATCAATTATCTCTTCCAGCACACTTACAATAACAACAATATCAAATAACATATTATCAAATAGAAGTTCACTTAAACTTACTTTAAAAACACCTGTTTCTTTTTTAAGATACTCATACTGTTCATTTCACCACAAAAGACAAAACACCCCTCCCAGTCTACCACACTTGGTTTATTCCTGTGAACCCACCTATTTAAACAAATGGAACGCTCCAGCCCAGGTTTGGCTGTTCCTGGTCTGACAGAGGAAGAAGTGCAACAAGGGAGACAGGTGAACACAATTTAAATTCAATAAATGAAATACACAATCACAATGCGTCTTCTCTCCTTCACCCCTACCTCCAAATGTTCATACCACACACATCACCACCAAATCACATTCTGATAAAATCTACCTGAGAAAGAGTGTGTAGTGCATGTGCCTTACTTTAGGGCACGGGGTCTCCCTGTGACACCAGCCTTAAAGACTGGATTCATGAGGTTGTTGGTTTGCTCAGTGTGGTGGGGAAGTGAATTCAGTATCATGTGATGTGTGAACACAACCCCAGACCTGACTCCTCTCCCAGCTAACTCCTTAATCAGGGTCAGATCATATGAGGCACCTGTCGGCCTGTGTTCACCTGTTCTTTGGCTCCTGTCCTGTTTTTGTTGTGGCTGGTCATGTTTGTATGTAAAGTGATCACTATAACTCAGTCCTTGTGGTTTGTGTGGTTGAGGTTGTCATCCTTTTACCATTGTCAAACCAGCTGGGTTGTTCATTTGTTTGTGATTCTTTATGTGGTAGTGAAGCAGAGAGCCGTACTGCTGGGAGGCTTGGCAGCCATGCTGAGGTCGCGACACTTTATGCACGTGAGTCAAAGCACTGGGACACGAATGGAGATGGCACCGTTTTGTTTTTTTTGCTGTGTTGCACCTGAGGTGAGTAAGCAGTAGAACCCCTGTGTAGTCTCCTCAGTGTAGTCTGCCCAGTAGCTCTAGTCGCTGCCTGTTTCATTAGTTTGATTGTTTCATTAAAGCAGTTGGTTTATTGTGAGAACATGTCGGTCTTGTTGTGTTGTGACATTCCTCAGACAGGATCTCTTGGGGTGTTGTTCCCCAGGTGGTGCTGTCGATCTTCTCCCCTGTGTTGCCCTCGTCACATTAACGATGAGAGTTAACATGTATTTCCTGTGTCAGAAACAATCAGTAGATGATAGTGAAATTACAGGGCCAGGTCACTCTGTAGATTTTGTAGTGGTGGTGCAAGTTATACTGAAAATCAATGAAAGGTGTTTAATGCGGCAGGAGGCTTCTGATCATAACAGACCTATTTTATTCTGTGACCTGTTCATTGAAAAGTAATTATAATTTATCTCAGCTGATGAACCATACAGGAAGGAGAACCTATATACTATATACTGCCGGTTTTCATTGACCACAGTTTGGTAGCAGTTACCAGGAAAGACAGAGTTCTTAAACTGGGACTGCGAGTTCTTCTATGTGCTATACTCCTCACCTGCAGGAGTTGCAACCTGCTTAGACTACAAGCTGTACCTCATTTGTTGTAGGCCTACCTCCGAGGTTGTTCATATGTGCAAACTCATCCCTCAGCTATGTTCTCCCTCCACACTAAAATACCAGTGTATTCCAAAAGAAAAGTATTTTCCTGATACAATGTGAGAGTCCGCCATTTGGCACTACTCTAATGAGGCCGAATATAAAACTGTTTGACCCAACCGCATACGAAGGAGGAAGCCACAGCTTCATGACAGCTGCAGCGACACAGAGGCACTGCAGCTGGGGTGCAGTGGCTCTTACTCCGTAGTAAGCAGTGACGTCTGGTGGGATGTCTTGTGCCAGTGCACACCAATAAAGACAGAGCTGAAGTCGCCACACTGCGACGAACTTTGCTGTGCCCTGTTTCTGTTTTATTTATTTGCATTTGATATGAAGTTGATGGTTCAACAGAATCTAAAGCAACAACTAATAGGGAGTTTTCTCTGGAGCTGGAGTCAGGACATGGTTAGCCTAGATTGGAATAAGACTGGATGCAGGGGGAAGCAGCTGGCCCGATTCTGTCCAAAGCTCAAAATTGTATTCAACACCTCTGATGGTATTATTTACAGGATATATCTCATTTTTTTTTCAATCTGTACATAAACAAAACATAAACATGACAATTTTAATCTAAAGATGTCAGTGGAGGGGAAGGATCTAAGAGTCAGTGGCAAACTATACCACAGCTTAGGGCCAACAACAGAAAATGCTCCACCACCTTTGGATTTTAACCGGGTGCCTGGAATGGAGAGCCGTGATTGGTCAGCAGATGCGAAGGGTCTGGAGGCAGAACACGGGACATGCAGTTCAGAGATGAAACCTGTTTCATGTCCACTGAAGAGAGGCCAGTACAGGGGAGATGTGGTCTCTTTTCTTGGTACCAAAGGAGAGTCTCACTGTTGCATTTTGAACCAACTGCAAACAATAAGGCTGACAATATTTTGGGATCCAAAGACAAGCAATATTTACACCAACTTTGAGAATCATTGCCTCCAAACCTTAAAAATGTCTTCTTCCTGTGTTAAAATCATCATCAACACATTAAGGGATCCTCATATTTCCATTATAAACCTGCCAATCTGTCAGTTCATCAGTCCCTATGTCATATGTGGCACAATGTCATCTCTGCATGCCTTTGTAGTGAATGAGAAAAAAAAGAAATAGGAAGCGGGAGAAGGTGAGATGGTGATAGAGAGAGGCTGACTGCAGGTGATCCAGGAACCTCTCTCTCTCTCTCTCTCTCTCTTTCCCCTCTCCCTCCCATCACTTCCTCTCACAGCCCCGTGTATGATTGAGGTCAGACAGGGAATTCTTCTCCGGCCTAACTAATGTGATTGCATCAGAGCAATACCCTTAAACGACATCACACCCCTGATCTGCATACTAATTGGCCCTGCTCTGTCCTTGACACTGACCTTGTAAAGAAGAGGCCCTCATTCCCCAAGGAGGGTATTGGGTGTGTGTGTGTATGTGTGTGAGCAGGGGGGAGAAAAAAAATACAGCGTCCATCCATTGCTCACATTTCCATGCAAAGACGCCCTCGCTCCGCATAACCTCTTCTCGCCCTGCACCCCACCCCCCTAGTCATACACACACACACAAACATACACACACACACCTTTGCCCTCTGCTACCCCTATCTCTCCTCTCTATGCATCAATGCAAATTATAACAATGGCCGAGGCTTTATTTGGCGGGGGTAAGCCTGCGTGACCTTCTGTGACGGAGAGCAGCAGAGACAAAAGGCCATTTCTCTCTGAATAAGCACATGGACAGCAACATCTCCCCATTCCGGGTTAGGGGAGGAGGTGGTGGTGGGGCAGGGGTGGTGGCAGTAGATAGGGGCCAAATGCAAAATAGGCCACAATTGCAAGGATTTTTAAAGCAAAAGAGGGTAGAATGGAAATGAATGCAGAGCGATGCAGCGGGGAGAGAGCTGAGGGAAGCTAAGGCCCTTTGGAGACTGCTGACGGGGGATGTGTCGGGTTTGTTGATCAGGACTTAGCTCTGTGGAACTGACAAGAGCAGCTGGATGAGAAATTTGCATGTTTTATTTATGTTTTTTTTTTTTTTTTCATCAGAAATAGATTGCTATGATCTCCTGGTGGTGTCTGTGCTGGCTACCATGTAGCCAGGAGAGCCTGGGCTCGAATCCTTCGAGGGATCAGTTCTTACAAACACCACCCTTATTTCCTTAGTTAAACTGTAGATTCATTACACGAGCAACATTTGAGCCAATTTATCATTTTACAACCACGCAAACTTTAACTGATACCAAAGGCAGAAGGCATTTCTCACAGTTTCTGCACAGTAATGTCTCTAGAAATGCTAAAGGCATGAAACCCCCACTCCCACATCTTTCTTTCCAAAACTGTGCACAGTTATCACTGTCCCCCATTGGTTAGATTCATTGTGTCTTCCCGTCGCTTTGACGACAGGATTTTGTCTTCGAACTTGTTCGGACAACAAAGTTCAAGTTTAGTTGATTCAAAATCTCTTAAAAAAACAGAGTTGAAGTCTTGTTCATGAAATGTACCATTCATCGTAAATGGTTTTAGTGTTAGAGTTGGTTTAACCTGGAAGAAGGCCAGTCTTCTTACATTGGTCTTGTTTTAAAGTCTAATGTAGCCACTTTAAGAAAAGCATTTTATATTTTATATCTTTTGTGTCTTTGTCAACTCCAGAGCAAAACATCTTGCTCTTTATCTGCTAAATGCTCCACCATGTTCATCAGCTGTTTGCTGCTGAGCAGGAAGTGGACAGAGGCTTTTGAGAGTTCTTGCTGAAAACAGCTGATGAGAACAGTGAGAGTGAAGAGAAACAGTAAAGCTGTGGCCATAAAACCAAAACACTGAGTTAAAAGATACTAAAATACACAGTGGAGCTGAGAACACTATAGAAACCATAGAAAACCTATAGAAAAACCATAGGTTTTCTATAGGTTTGTCACCACCGTAATGTTTTTTAGTGCAGCTTTAAGAATGGTGTTTTGGCTAACCATGGTCAGGGCCCTGTGGACCTTTTTACTCTGCTGTGTCCAATCTGATGTGTCATTGCTATTTGAAGTAACTACCTTTGTGATTAATGAGTTGCTGCTCCCAACACAAGAAATTTGGGGTGTTTTTCCTGTGTGTGCACACTGAACAACCAATCACCAGTCTAAATCTTGATGATGCTAATTCTCTGCTTAACCTAATGCTAACAAGATTAGCTATTTGGATTTCAGAAGTTGTTTGGCAGAGTAGTATGGAAAGTATTTTGGTTTGAGACAACAGACCTAATATACAGTCCAGTATGATTTAAACCTGTAACACTTGATTTTTGGGGTTACCGTTTTCAATTCAACATTTTCTCCTTTTTCTGTTTGGGTATTTCTGGATGTGCATGGGCCCTCTGTAAATTTCCATACATATAGGGGAAAGATTTTTCGAGCGAACAGACAAATGGCCATAGTGCTGCAGTTATCAGTGTATAAGGGAACATTTCAGAGGCGAGATGTCGGACAACTTCTCTGAAATGTACCGTTATCGCAAAACAAATGAATTTGCTCTGGCAGTGATTATTCCTCTGCCGAGCTCCACTGCAATCTTCCCATACTGTCTGCGGAACACAAAAAGCATGAGACGAGTCCCAAAGACTGCAAAAATACTGTCCTCAGGTTAAAGCCTGCATATGAGTCTCACACTCTGTTATGAGCATGTGATTCTCCTTTTCTTGTATTGGTGTAACTGCTACGCTGTGAGATGTGTGGAAATTTTGTGAGGAGTGGTTGGCTTTGGCTATTTTGTCATTTTTACATTCTGTATATACCCCCACACCCCCCCCCCAAAAAAAAATTATGCACCACAGCCACAAACTATCCCTTTTTTTTCAAATTAAGGAAAATGCAAGGAGAGTCTTATTATTCCTTATGGGATTTAGTTTTTTGTCTCTCCAGCTGTGATTATAGGGATCGTTTTGTCTGAGAGCACAGCAGGTTTAATCAAGCTCGGATAATTTCACAATGCCTTGTAATGGGGTCCCTGAAGACGAAACCTGCTCCTGTTTTCACAGGATTTTTGCGGGGCTGGAAAAAAAAAACCAGGAACCTTTTAACCAAAATGCCATTCTGCACTGGAGCCGGTGTGAGCGAGGAGATATTTTAGCATCCTGCGTGCTGCCCTTGGGACCAGGTAATACACAGTCAGTCACCCACTGCCAAACACGCGCACACACACACACACACACAGAGAAACTTCCCCTTAATGTCTGGCAATTTGCCAGCTTGTCAATGACAAGGTAAGTGTTGATTTCAGTGGTAGCGATAGGCAAAGCAAAAAGGGAGGGAAACTTCAGAACAATGAAACACTCCTTTGGAGTTTTTTTCTTCTTTCTTTTCTCCCTCACCTCCTCCTCCTCCTCCTCCTCTGGAAAAGGAGAAAGGTGTGAAGTTTGTGACAAGTGAATTGTTTTTTTTTTTTCCTTCTTCTTCTTCTCCCCCTCTCCCCACCTCGCTGTGATGGCATCAATGATGCAAAGTTTGTGGAGTTGCGTTCTTTGCAGATAGTTTGACCTACTTAGGTTAGCGCTGCACACCTTACAGAACGCCTTCCCCAGCTGCAGTCTTTCTGAGGACGACCCCAAAAAGATTACAAAGAGTAAACAATGCAAGGGATAAGCTAATATTTAATGACCTACAGATTCAGATATTTTATTGGAAAATGTTTTTTTTTTATGTTTTACATTTAACCTCTCTCATCATTTTATTATATATATATATATATACATATATATATCTTTCTCCTAAAGCAGCCTCTTTTTATTACCATTCAGTGCCTTTTTTTCTTATAATTCAAAAAACATTCAACATTCATTTATCAGTGTATGTACATGATTTAATACATTTCACACCATATGTACATATTTAAAAAAAGCTGTTACTGAAAAACCAAATTTTTTGAGAACGCTCCATACAGTTTTAATGCTACCAGAACAGTGTAGAATTCTCCACAGATGGGTGCTGTGACTTCTCTTACTGACAACTGGGTTCTACATGAGTTATTGAAGGTGCCTTGCAGAGTTCCCCTGTAAATAAACAAGTTATATTATCATTCACTGTTTCTCATCAACACTCTATGTGAGTATCCTCAAAGTCCAACTAAAGCATTTTCTTCCCAACACAATAATTACAAAGCAAAAATATCATAATATTTAAAATAGGCTATATGTTACCACATTTAAACCATTGTAAGTATTTAACAAAATGCATTGTTCAAATGTATGTTTACTTTCTAGCAGTCTTCTTCTTTGCTGTTTTTCTCGGTGCATTGCTACATTTGTTGGCACACTGCCGCGGGCAACTGTCGATCAGCAGAATAGTGTGAAACCAACGGCAGGATGTGAGTCGTGTGCACATGTGCACGTGTGCATGTGTGCATGTGTGCACATGTGTGCCCTGGGTGCGCTTGCACAAAAAAAAAAAATGTGAGTCATTGTACTAAATGTACTGTACAGTGACCACCTATACATAACTTCATTATGGTAACATAATGACACAGTATATGGGTTATTAAGAGTTACATAATGTATTTAAGTCTACAGAAGCCCACTCAGTCTCATTGTATTTAACTTAACATAGCACCTGTACACAGCACTGACTCCAGTAAAACATCCAAATGTTCAATGTTGCATGCAAACTGTCCATAAACTCAATATGATTAACCATACAGTTTGTTTTATGTTTATGAAGCGACACTGCCGAAGTGTTTTAAAGCCCCTGGTCACTCCCACTGCATCTAACTGAGCCAAAACACTAAGGTCAGTGAGTTTTCATGTGATTATCGAGTCGTCCAAACAGTGCAGCAAGCAGCATCAGCGTTCTCAGCAACCACACACACTTTGTCTAAGTAACGTGGGTTTGAACGATGGGAGGTCGCACAGTGTGTGTGTGTGTAGTGAGTTTAAAGAGGTTAAAAGCTAGGCATCCAAAGTGACCGTAGCTTTAATGACAACCCTCCGTATTGAAATTTAAAGTTTACTCCTAAAACCCTTCTGGAAAGCAGCTTCCTGTCTGCACCAGTTCATCTTAACGGAGCTATAGGACGAGAAACAGACTTTGTCAGCATCTAATAATTGCAGGATTGATGTCTTTATTTTTTAACAATAAGCTGAAGCTAAGTTGGTAACTGATAAGAAGCAGTTTCAAATGAGAATTCTAATGATTGTGTTTGACTGCCTCGGGCTATTTTGACCCAAACATGTCACAACTTATCTTGGTCTTCTATCATGAATGTGGAAGCGTGAAGGTTGTCATAACTCCCATTTTAATGACTGTTTCAATAGAGAATGACTTCAGAAACATTTGGAGCAGTTACATATTTGAAACATAACACACTGCAGCAAAGCAGACTTTTGTTTGAACTTAAAAGACGTTTTGAAAAGTTGAACATAGTGGAGGTGTCTACAGGGGAAAATGTGCCACTTCTTCAGTTTTGTAATGTGGTAAAATAAATGTGCATTTCATACAAATGCTATGTGCACTCAATGGACATTTCTGAAGATTAGAATGTAGTCTGTTACTGAGGTGAAGGACACACGGCTGTGACACCACAGTTCATCCAAGGGTAAGATTTAAAAAAAAAAAAAAAAGATTTTCAGTAACAGCCTACAGCACCACACAGCCTCCTTACTTCCTGTTTGGACTTTCTGACTTTTGATCATGGTTGGAAGGTCTGGGAATAATTACAAAGCCTGTATTTATCACACTGCTAAAAATGAAATTTCACACATAACTGAAATATTCTGTTTAGTATTTTTATTGAATATTTTTTGTCTTACTCCACTGTCTGCAGTGACATGCCTGCAGTGCAGAAAAAGAGGTGATGACAGACATTCACCATATATCATGGAATGGCAGTATGACATTAGTCACTGTGTCTCTGACACACATAGTGTCTGAAACAAAGTGTTCAGGACCTCCCTGCTCAGAAGAGGGAGGTTTCAGCTGCTGCCGAACACACGTTTGACAGGATGTTACAACATGTTTGTCATTTATCAGTGATGATGAAACAACTAGAATAAATCTGGCACTGATCCGGTTTGCAATCACTTTCACTGTCTTTACTTTTCATTGTGATGCTAACTTTTCTCTGATAAAGCACCATATTCTTAGAAGCTTGATAAATACAGTGCAACATATTAGGCTTAAAGTTAGAGCTGAACCCATGGAGCTGAGCACACACTGGTCTGGTTTGTTCCAGGGCAATTAAAAATCAGTGCAGAGTATTTAAAATAACTGAGGATCTCTGAGACCACCTTCGTACTGAGATGAATGAAGCCACATCCAGCACACTGCAGTTATGTTTGTTTGCCTATGATCAAATTACCACACACTACCTGACACACAGGAAACCAAGGGCAGAAGAGTGTTCTGGTTTCTGGCTAAAATAAAATGCACAGTACAGAATCAGTACTTAAAGGCAACAGCACACATTTGCTCTGGGGCTCCCTGGTGGGTGGAGTGTATTTTATTTTATTAGTTATAATCTGATGTTGACTGGCAATTTGATGTTGCTGATTCACCTGCACTTACAAATCTTCACATCTTTACTCTCTTTATATTAATTCTTTTTTTTAAATACACCTTTTGCTCGCCTGGATGGCCTCTTATTCTTCTCTGTTCACTTTGTAAGGTGAAAGGATATTTGGATGGATGAAGTTTGAACTCAGAGTCCTGTTCTAAATTTACAGTAAGACATCTTTCTGGTTGCGTGGAGTCACAGTGTGGGGAAGCAGTGATGGGCTGAGGCCTCTGATCATTTCCAAGTATCTTCATAAGGACCAGCGCCGCTCCTCCTCCTCCTCTCTGTTTGTGTGTGTGTGTGTGTGTGTGTGTGTGATGTTCCTCCCTCTACCAGCTCCAGGTTTGATGTCCCATTAAAGAGGCCTCGCAGACATCAGACCAGTCACTCAGAAACAGAAAGCGGGACTCGAGGGACACTCAGGATGTTCATCATTAGACTTTGGTGCCATTCACCTGACTCCAAACCATTGCCTCACTGAATTTGGAAAAAAAATGATGACTTCAGAAACCATAGGGTGGAGAAATAGAGAACCGAGAAAGGCTCAGAGGGATGGGTGGGGATGGGTGGGTGAGGGTGGAGTGGAGGGGGAGGAGGGTGGGGGATTGCACTTAAAGATATTTAAAGGCAGAGGAGATGGGCTTTGTTAAAGATGCGATTCCCCTGGGTTCCTCTTCTTGAGTCGCAGGGATCTGCGATCTGATCTGAGCGCAACGCTCCTGTTCAAGCAACACCTCCTTTGCTGGGGGGAGATAGGATGGTGTGTAATTATACTGCGAGGGCTTTCAGGGCCCTGACATACCTGTCACCTGGGAAGGAGAGGGATGAGAGCATATCTGCATACCTTTCTAGTTGTTACTTCAGAATATAGAAACTTGTCCTTTTTCGTTTGTTTCTGACAATTGTGTTTTTCCTTTTCTTTTCTTTTTTTTTTATTTTTTCCTCCCTCTGCCCGCCTGAAGAGGCTTGTTTTGGAACTTTGGGGCTCGTTCTCAGCAATCATTTGATGACTTTCAGGAAAAAAAAAAGTGGAAGCAAGCAAACGCCTTTGATTTAGATTTGAGAAATGGTTACTAATGAGAGGAGATAATCATTGTAAGAGTTGAGACTTTTGTCACCGATTCAAGTGTTGTTTGAACAGATTCATTTCATCATTTGTACAATAACAAATTAAACCTAATAAGTGACAGTGATAATCAGTGATCAAACACAATAATACTCGCAATAAAAAGACAGTCGGACTCTTTCAAAGGTAGCGTGGATTCACTAATAACAAACCAAGCAGGACAATGCTCTTCTGAGGCGATTATCATCAGTGGTGATAATTATTTCCCAGAGTTCATAGCCACACATTTCCACCAGCTGAATACTTCCTTTATTGTGAAATGCTGGATGCTCTCTGTCTCAGAGCGTCCCTACAGTACAGGGTACAGTATGTACGCTGCAGTATTGATCTATTTGATCTCAGAAAATTACAACATAACATAACAGAGAGATGTTATGACCCAGTGTTGCTGCTTCTGAAGGTGTCAGCCGTGCTCCGGCACACAGGCGGGCGATGACATTTTTACAACAGACGCTGCATTTGTGAATTAACACTGCTTCACTTCAGTTTGGTGAAGCCTGATGGCTTCTATGTGTAAGACAAATGGGAGTAAACAATGTTTCCCCCTCTCGTCTGTGAGACAACGCCTGACTCTTTTCCCTTTGTTAGAGAGAGAGAAAAGCTGGGTGAGTGTGTGTGTGAGAGAGAGAGAGAGAGAGAGAGGCAGAACCGCATTACCCACAATTGTCTGCAGCAGCTTTGTACAGGTAGCTAACAGACGACTGGACCCCACTGTGTTCCCTTTCATGTCTAACAGCAGGGTAGAAATGTTAAATTGTAGCGGGCCCTCTTTATATGTATAGAAAAATGTCCTGAACAAGATGCTTATCTTAATAGATGAAGTAGGAGCAAAAAGAACTATAATTTTAATCAAATCTTGGCCTCACTGGTGTGACGGCGTTGAGTGCTATTGAAGCTTAAAATTCATGTTGTTGGGGGGCTCAGAGAAAGGGACTCAGCGGGTGGTGTCTCGAAGTGTAATTATTCCTCACTTACAGGTATTTCTGTTGCCACAGTCATTATCTTCCCTTGTAAAGAGGAAATCAATTTGTACAGATGTATATGAGGAGTGGGAGATTGCCCAGGGGACAAGAAAAGAGGAGAAGAAAGGCATTCTCATGAAAGAGGGACAGTGAAAATTGAGGATAGATGACTTGTTATTGGTCTGCGTGCAGGGCTTGTTTGTTTGTTTGCCTGATTGGCTGCAGTTAGGATGGCGCTGCATTCGGGAGAGCAGCACAATGAAAAGCATGTCTTTGAATTCAACTCATTATTAACTTTTATTACTGTGTTCCAAACAAGAGCCCAGTATCACTTTTACTGACTGGAAAATCCTGCGTGTGTACCTCCTCTGAAAGAAACCCCAAATTCAAAACTGTCCATGTTTTTTTTTTTTCTCCTCAAAACATAAAAGTGAATTGAGTGGACGCATCTCTGCAGCATTTTTCGATTCTGCTTTGTTTAGTATACCTTCTACAAAATAGACATTAACTCAAATTTACAAATCATGCAGTGTTTAGGGAAAAAGCAGATACAACAATTCTGTACAATAAAACAATACATGACCTTTATACCCTCTGAGGCCTTCAACTCCAAACTCCATCGGTAAGGTAAAACCTTGTGCTTGATGTGTTGATGCAGTATATAGGGGGCTCTCAGGGTACATAATGTGTCCTCTGGCAACTGGACTGGTGATTCAGAGTACGGTAGCTGTTTAAAGGAGCAGTTCAGCACTAGGAAATCTGCTTATTTCCTTTCTTACTGAGAGTGTGATGTGAAGATCACATCAGTCACATGTCTTTGCGTGTAAGTACAAGGACGTAGTCAGGACAGTTAGAAACTCCAAACAGCTAGCCTGCCTCTGTCCACAGTACAGAAACACACCTACCAACACATGAACATCACTAATTAACATTCTACCACAGAATACTGAGGAAAACCTGGACTGGAATCATCAATATCAATACTGGTACCACTATTATTTTTTAATTTAGCGGCTAATGCTCTATCATCAAATCCACATTAAACAAATCCACATCCACATTAAAACATGGGACAGTCTGAAATAATAAACATCAAGAGTTTATTGTGTGGCAGGAACGTGATCTAATGTGAGACTTCATAAATACCCAAAACAAGACTCAATGGCACTAGTGCTTTAGGTATCATTAATGTTGAGATGTTCATCCATGCATACATGCATTCATAGGTTTGCCTTCAGCTAGTAAGATAGAGTCACAGTCCAGATTTATGTTTATATCTGGTCAAGAAAAAGTCAAGAAATAGGTCTATAGTTTTGAACATGTGTTGAGCACTGCAGAAGCTCATCATGGCACATGAGCTACAGCTTTCAGGTATGGTCGGAGCTACTTGGCTGGACCTGACTAACTTTTTTTATTAGCTTCCTGCCTGCTGCTGTAAAGGAAACAAGTCTGGGATCTCTGTCTGCTGGCCTGGGATCTCTGTCTGCTGGCCTGGGATCTCTGTCCGCTGGCCTGGGATCTCTGTCCGCTGGCCTGGGATCTCTGTCCGATTCATCAGCATGTGCAGCTGTTCAAGGCCCTGGACCCATCAAGTGCCTGTGTTCCTGTCATGAGGCCTGATCATGCGGACGCCTCATAGATGCTGAAACTCTTAGTCTGTTTTGATTATTTAATGAAAGCATTTATCTGGCCATGTTCATTAGTCCCTCTTGTCTTGGCCCCTGGGCAGTGTAATGAAAGCGGCCCTTTGATTGGAGGACGGACGACGAGGATGACGGATGGCCACGGTCCAGCCGGCGAGTCATACAGTATGGCTACTAACTAAATTACTGCAATTAAGGTCAGCTGCTGTCCTGCTGTAGGATGGTCAGGAGAGATAACATCACCATTCACACACACACACACAGAGGCTGTGATTCGCTCTCTGAGACACGACAGCATTACTGTCTGGTCAGTAAACGAGCTGTCCTGAAAAGTCAGAGCTCATTGCTAATTACACCACAGCATTTTCTGACCATATTTTGCAGATGAAGAATAGGAACGAGGGGTGGGGGGAGCAGGGGGTTGGGTCCTGTTATAGAAGATACACCGCTGTTCCTCTGTGGTGTCCTGCCCAATTAGTCCCATTACAGCTATGCCTGTCTGTGTAAGTGTGTGTGTGTGTTGGGGGGGGGGCACTCACTGCCTGGAGGTGGTCAAGACAAGGCCGAGACACACACAGGCAGTGTCTGAGATAAAGAAATATATTTACACACCATGTAATGATGATCATCGTGCTGTGTCCAGCTGCTTGGACGCGAAGACGGGACACTCCCAACACCCCCGCCCCTAATAGCCTGCTTGATCTTCCCCACTGAGGACACATCTTCTCCAATGACAGCCTGGCACTCATATAACACAACCGAGGCATGGACGGAGTTACACGATGACCATCCAGCTGCTCTGTGGTCTGCTCCCATTGCATCTGGGATAATGAGGCCAAACACATGCCTGATGCTGCATATAGCCTGAGGGCTAAATGCAGCTGAAGGGCTGAGGATAGCCAGCACCTCCAGACACTTGAAAAGAAGAGGTGGAAATCACGAATCCTCCTACTGATTCAAATCACTTCATTTGGTTGAGTGAAAAGATTCATAGTCACTAACTGTGTAGCTGTGAATGCAGTCATACTACTGACTGTAGCACCATTCCAATGCTCAGTACGTACAGCAGGAAATGAACTTCATTCAGAGGCACTTCAGTGGTGCAACAGCAGGTGAATAAATCATGGTTCACATACACTTAAGTACGTACAGCAGCGAGCAAGCGAGCACATGACTGTTCACACAGACCCTGACTCTCAGCTCTGATCCTGGTCTCAGTTCAGTCCCACGTTCAGTCAGCTTGGGGTCTGTTTGTGTGTAGAAAGTACACTGGACGACTACACTCAAGTTAAAGTAAGTACAATTAATTGTGTGAAAGTACTCAGAGAAAAGTGAATTGTAAGTCAGTTAAAGTGTACTAAGTAAAGGTTGTTGCATTCCATTTTTAGAGAAGGGAAGAAGGATAAAAACTGTGAAGTGGTAATATAAGAATATGTTATGTAACAGAACTATTAAATGAAAAAAAGAACCTGTTCAGGCTACAGAACAAAGTGCATTAAAATATCAACTCCTCTCCTGGGTGAGAACTGCATCAAAGCCCTTATGTCCAAACCAACAATATTAAGACCATCTCTACAGACTCTCTGCACTTAGCCTAAAAATAACCTGTGCATACAACTTAATATCAGGTTATACATTCACAGAGGACATCAGAGGACATAAAACAAATATATCTGTGTGTATATATATATCCACCGCTACATAACTTACAGATAACCTGTCATTTCTTTATGGACTTAACAGCAGAATAAAGCATCACTAAGACAGACAACATATAAACAAGAGAAACTCCAGCTGCAGGCCACAACCACATGGACTAAAACAAAAAGAGAGCTGCACAATTTTTACACACAGTGTAGCGTGCACACACGCACGCACAAAAAGTTACGTTGCTAGGCAACACAGTGGCTGTTGATGTCCTCTTTTGTACAGTGAGCTACGACAATCAGTGATTTGTTGTTGTACTCACCTGTCTGAACGTGATTGTGTGAGTCCTGTGCACCTCAGAGTCCTCCACTATGCGTCCTTCAACAAAATCAAATATAACTAGTTCCCTCAGGAGTTTCTCAAACACTGAGCTCAGTGAGCACCTCACCACCTTACCTATGCCAAGATGTTGCTAATCTTAGCCTCAGCCCCTGTGATGACACAATTTCATAGCATAGTTTTTGTTCTGTTGGTGAGAACGCACACACAGAACATGTATGTAGACTGTGAGCTGAGAGCAGCTGAGATCAGCTGAGATCCTCTCTGGACATGGAGCTCTCTGGAGCTCTGCCTTCCATTCACCAGCAGCTTTCTCTCTGCTGCAGCTGCTGCATTCTGTAATGGACTTTAAATGCAGTAAAGTACAACTCTTGACAAAAAAATTGACACACTGAGAGTAAATATAACTCATTGCCTCCACACATGAAAAAGGGGCAGCATATAAAAGTGGTGTATGCAGAGAAAGGCTATACAGAATTCCAGGGGCTGAGATGAGAGCTGCACCTATATTTATTATTATATATTTATATTTATTTATAATATTTTTATATTAGCAATGGATCAAACGACCATGTGTAATGTCAAAAGAGTTGCTCGAGTGTTTCAGCTTCTCTTTGCTCAGCGTTTTTGTTGTTGTTGTTGTTGTTGTTCTGACCCACAAATGTAGTGTTTGGTTCAGTCTCAGCACTTTAGTGGAGCATTTAGCAGTCAGGGAGCTGGTAGAGATCAAAAATAACTGAAAGGATTAGACTTTAAACACAATTCTAAATGAATGCTAATGTTGCTCTGTGTCTGCTGATGTATGTAAGCAACCGTTTGCTGATGTGTTGTATTTACAGCTTTTACTGCTGTTCCCAACTGGCAAAAAAAAAAAAAAAAAAAAGAAGAGATTCATGGGGTAAAGAAGGTTATTCGACTAAGCTTTCATCTGCTTAGCTTTGAAAGGCTTCCAGATGATGGTGAAGGTTCTTTTAGGAGCCGTTTCTTCTTCTTCTTACAGTGTAGTGTGTCCCTGGCATGAAACATGGTATAGACTGTATGGTAAGAGCGGAATGTATTGGCAGGTGGTACACATGGGGAAAGAGAGTGAAGAAAATAAAGAGGTCCACAAAGTTAAACTTTTTCCCCGTCTCTCACCTGACCTAATTACAGCACCTCGGTGGCTGCTAGTGCAACACTTTACCTTTGGAGTCCGACGTGCTTTCATATTCCACAGTTATTCTCTCTTTTTTTTTTTTTTTGAAATATTCTTCTTTGTTTTGCTGCCTCGGTTGTAGCCCTCCGGGGACACTGCTTGTTGGAGGAGTTGGGAGAGGGTTGTTCTTCCTTCGCTTTGGTTTGGTAAAGAGAATAAAAATAACTCCTGCCAAGGCTTTCATTCACTACCGCTGTGAAGGTACGATTTAGCTGAACACCACAAGACTCTGAGTCCAGGGAAAGTCTACTGTGTGTGGAGTAAACATGCATCAGTGATAAATCTAAGACTTGATTTTAGTGCAGAGATTTGGCCACATGTATAAAGTCAACGTGTTCTCCCTGTAAAATGTTGCACACAACTATTACCTGTGTAATTCATATATACCTGTTATGATGATTTAAGGTCTATTAAAATTAACTTGGCATGTTAATGTTAATTTGCAGTTGTTTCATTATGATTCATTTCATCATGAAATAAAAAAATGACCTTATAGTAAACTTAGAATCATGAATCCAAATTCTCTCAGAAACAGCAACCCCGCCCCTTTGCCCAAGGACTGACACATTTTTAAATGACTAATTTGCTGACCTGAAATCACAGTCAGATTATTAATCAGCAAGATTAGAGCTTAGTAGAAATAGCTTAGAGCCACATGTGTGATGGCGAAAACGTCTAGTGCACACACACACACACTGAGAATGGACTGTGGAAAAGGAGACATCTTGTGTCCAGCACTTTTGAAATCAAATGCACATTCATAGATTCTGGATTTTTCAGTGAGGAGAAGGAGGCAGTTTTGAAGATTATTATTTGAAGCAGAGTATTTTTATGTGTTGAACATGTCTGAAGGAGACGTTTAAAACAATGAAAGTTGCTTGTTTGGCCTTTTGCTGTTCATGTTGGGACTGCTTCACAGCTTAGTTTGCTCACAGGCTGGACGGGTAATTCTGTATCTGACACTGGTTTATATTTTTGATTGCTCTCACACTATGTCACATCCTGCTGCAGAATGGTGGTTAGAAAAAGGAAAATGATATGAATATGAAAGGAACTCATCTCTATCTGTCGTCAGGGCTACAGGTCTTCACCACTGTTTGTTCTAGTAATAGAACCATTTTCTCTGGCTGTTCAAACTCATTTGACATCTCTGAAATTGAAATACTTAATAATCATATTAGATGTGATGACAGCAAAGCTGCATTGGTTAGTGTAACAGATTCCAGCTATCAGTCCAACAATTTGACATTAAACACAAAATAGATCAAATAAATCCACGGCGTAATGATCAGTGGGAATCAAGGATGTCTATTGGGTTCTGCTGAGACCGCCGAGCTGAATGTTTAGAGACGCAACAGCTGTTCACAGACTCGGTTGGCCAGGAGCTGAGGGCCTCCAACATGGCCACCAGAGGGTGAATTACGTCACCTGCAAGCTCGCTCTGCATAAATAACAACGCATGGGCTCTGGCTCTGTTTCCCATCAGGCAACGTTCTCCTCTCCAGGTCCGAGGAGGAGCCTCCGCGTCCTTCTGCAGAAACATCATCCCTCACACATGCAGACATAATGGCACCTTTTGACACATCGCACACACACTCTCACAATAATCAGGAGTGTTACCTAGAGGCCTGGAGGACGGTGGGCTCTGCCAGCAGAGGCCCCAAATCTTAGATAATCTGTGTCATTCATATTCTGCTGCCTGACACAAATGATCTGATAATGCATATGTGAAGTGAATTAACATCTGTTGTTTGAATGGGCCTAATGTCTAGCCATTCATCAATTTCACAGGATTATGTTGTTGACCAGAGGTATGTGTGTATTTGTGTGTGTGTGTGTGGTCCTGGGTACATTTAATTGGAAACACAAACACATACGTTTTGTGGTGGACATGGAGGACAGACGCAGTCACCTCTACCTCAACCAGAGGACTGAACGTGCATTTCAGTCAATAGGTCTCACAAGTGGGTGTCTCTCCTCAAGGGCCGAGCTCTGAAATGCACTTCACACGTCCACTGGAGGACTCTCAGCGTCTACACAGTGTCTTTCTCTGCGGCGACTGTGAGCTCTTCAGCGGGTAAATTCTCCTGCAGCATTCAGCCTTCGTTTGCAAGAAGATTCTTTGAAAAAGGTCTTCTACAAACACACAGGCTGCAAGAACATTCAAATGAGCTTTCCAATTCACCAACAATTACATATGAGCAAATTTCCAGGAGGTGAAATGATTTCCTATTTATTTTTTTTTTGTGAATCATTGTAGGTCTGTCTTTTGCAGCACTTTCACGCAGCTGAGACAGGAGCAGTGAAGAAAAAGAAGGAGCGGAAGAGGGGAGGAGGAAGCAAAAGGAGAAAAAAAATCCAGAAGGTGGTGTGAGTGTAGCTGCTCATTCACACAAACACACAGACAAAAACAACAAAAATATTCAGGAGAAAATCTGCTCGATTCAATCAAGCTTAATTCTATTTTGATAATTGTGGGTGCTGGGCGTCTGGGCCCAGCTCGGCGGGGAAGCTGTGACTTGTGTACGAGACTGACAATGAAGTCGGTAACAACAGCTGCTGGATGGCGGGCGAGCTCGTGTACCTCGACGCTCAAGTCTTGTCAGTCACATTTCCCCTAATTAACGAACATCTGCTTTCCGTTTTTGGTTACACTGCATCACCAGCTTGTCTCGTATGAATCGCCGACTTCTGACCTCCCCCGAGGTAGGCACTTGCTGTCAGAAGTACCCGGCCAATGCCATCTAAGATTTTTTTTTTTTTTTTTTTCCTTTAGAGGCCTCCAGCTCACAGCGGGGAAGAGGAGGAGGAGGAGGTGGAAGCGAGTGGGTGGGTTCAAAACCCTCGGAGACTTTTCCACCAATCATCCTCTGGGACGGGCCGACGCAGGAAGTGCACTGTTTGTGTTATGCTGCTGTTGGTTCAAGCGTCCTCTTGTGGCACCGGCCTGTCTCTATCCGTGAAGGACCCCGAGTCCTCTTCCCATCTCCAGAGCTCTAACCTATTCCCAAACTAACCTGCCAAACAGGTGTGTGTGTGTGTGTTAGTGTGTGTGTGTGTGGGTGTGTGTGTGCCTCTCTGGAAAACAAGGCTGGGCTTGTAGAGTTTTTTTTTGTTTGTTTTTCTGCCTGAAAACACACCACATGAACATTAGAAATAGCAGCAGCTGTTGCCTTCATGCTCTCACAGATAAATACAGTCTACTGCTCCCTATAGCAGTAGACTGTGTTTGAGTCTCATACTGTTAATCTGGACTGAACTCCAAAGAAAATCAAGTGTAATCAGAAATGGTCATTTATCCCTACCCTCAGATATGACCCAGACGTTTCTTGTCATGGTTACAGTAATAAACACATGGTTAAGTTTGCGGAGCGGTCATGGATAAAAGAAACAACGCAGACTGTCAAGTTTTCGATGGGAAACAAACACCAGTCCCACCACGTCAAAGGCCATCCATCCAGCCCCAGCCTCCTCCTAACCTGGACTTCGTCGCCCTGTATACTCACCTGACTTCCTCCTTGTTAGAGGTAACCTAACATGATGGGTCTAATACGATGCTGCACAGACAGGCTATGGGCTTGTCTTTTATTGAAGGCAGCCTCTAAAAACACCAGGGGCTGTTTCATCATTACATCATTCACAATGATTGGTCAAAACATATGTTATACAACTCCAACAGTTGCTCTTACACAACTATTGCAGTAAGCATAGTGGAAAATATTCACACTATCCCACATATTTATGTGCTGCAGCACCCTGCCGTTACCAGACCTACTCCTCTTAGACTTAGAGTCTTCTGCTGTTAATGCTTTGTCATTAAAACTGTTGATACCTACAGATAATGAGTCGTCACCATCGGTGTGTGTAGGTGACACGAAACATAGAGCTTCCAAAAGCAGGATGGCTCATACACTCACTCCACATACAAATGCGTATTAGTGAGTAACAGACAGCCCACTAAAGTGTTGAGCGCTTGACATCCCACATGACAACAAAGACGCAATCTTTCATCTGCCTCGTAATCACACATTTCAGACTTTTACACACTCTACAATATTTAGCACCAGTCCCTTACCTCCCAATTTGGTTTGGAAGGGAGTAAAAGCTCGGCGGTTTTGAAAACAAAAGGGTAAATGATTACATTTAAAAATAATTAACAGATGGGCACAGGCTGGGGAGAGGGGAAAAAAAATGATTTCTACAAATGATTGCATTCTCTCTCCCCTTTGGTGTGAAAAGTAGATTCAGGAACACTTTTAAATAATTTGTTCAATTTGTTCCACAGCCAAAGAAATGCGGCTTGCTGGAAATTCAGATTCATTAAAACTTAATTAATATGCATCATTATGTAAATGAGGTTGCAGTTAATGAGTTCTTAAAAGAAGCCTTCCTTAATTAGTTCACTTTTAATGGCATCATCATTTATCTTTTTTCTTTGAAGCAGAATGACGGCACGGAAGTAGCCGCTCCCAGAAGTACTCAAAATTTTGCATTTTTTAATTATTCTTATTTTCTTAATTTTTATGTGATTAAGAATACATGTAGGATACTAAGTAAATGTGGGAAAACTTCAACTCCCTTGCTTTATTTGATGTGAAACAGCCTCTCTGTGAGGGGAAAAAAAGGATGTTCCACCCTGACGTACCTGACTGTTACATTGGAAACAACTGGATGGATGCACATAGGATTCATCATAAACTCTAATTTTATTTATTAGTCCACAGTTTCTCATTTGACATTATGCAACATCTGGGCTTTTGCAGCGTTTCTGACACCAGCATATGGAAAGGCTCCATCTCTTCCCCGCGTCACTGCGAGTGTAACATCTCTTTCCCAGCAGTGAGGGTGAGGGCCACGGCAGCGAGGCCTCCGCTCCGTTTCATGTTGTCAGGAGCTTACCTCCACTCCTAATTGATAACCACTGGCATTTGATCTGAAGGCGTTCAAACACCCAGTCTATCTTTGTGCCTCCAATAAGACGAACCATCTGTTGTTGCCCAGCCTGCCGTTCATTAAATCTAATTTCCTTCAGCAGAAATAAGGTTTTAATTGTACATCTCGCGCGCAGGGTTACAGTGAGCAGAGAGTAATGGGTTTCTTAGTGAGATGGGAGGACTGCAGACTGTAAGGAGGATATAGGAGAGATGGATGGACGATTGATTTAGATTATGGAAATCTGTCTCACTCACAGAAGTAGTTTTTCACCAGGGAATGTGGCGGAGGATTTCATCGTGACAATATACCATAGGCATGATTGTTAGCAGCAGCAGCAGCGTCTTATTGGCAGGTGAGAAAGAAAACGCAGGCCTTTAATACGAGAGGAGGAAACTCACATCAGCATCGTAACGCTTTAAGTGACTCCTCATTCATCTGAAAATCTACTTTCAGCAGCACATTCGCAACGTGACATCAGCACTGCTGCAAAAATGATGCTGTAGCTACCACTGATGACACCATGTCCTTTTTCCTCAGGGAATACTTATGGACCTGAAGTGCAGTTTACATTTTATTATTTAGACTTACACATAGTAGGTGTTCTGAAGGCAGACAGCATTTTTTTTTCTTAGTGTCCTCAATTATTAGGCCACGAAAAATGAATATGTTCATGGATAAATACAAGAATTTAGCAGTTGTGAGAATGAGTAGAAGAAACTGAAACTGATTTACAGACTGTCACTTCTGCACGTTGCAGCACTAGCTGACACGCAACTGGTGCTGAAACAATTAGCAGTTGACAACAACTAACTGTTGAGTTAATACACAGAAAATTAAGAAGCGACCATTTTGATAACGGATTCATCTTTTTTCAAGCAGAGATGCCAAACACTGTCAGTTTCCACCTTCTCCAACGTGAGAAGAGGAGAAACTGAGTATCTTTGGACTGTTGGTTAAACAAAACAGGCAACATGAAGACAATCTGGGGAAATTGTGATTGTGGTATTATTCATTCATACATTCTATAGATTAACAAATCACTGATTATCAAAGAAAGGATCCGAATATTATATTCATTAGTTGCAGCTCTGCATACAGCTGTTTCAAGTGTAGCGGCTGAATTAACTGATCAACCTGGGTTTCTCTAAAGTTAGAGAACTAATGATAGGCAGATCAGCAAAAGAAGGGATAAAGGTAAAAGGTTAAAGGTTAGTGTGGTCAAGATATCCATCATACCTGCTTTTATTATAGAATCTCTCAGGATTCCGTATGACTGGTTAACTAAGCAAACAGAAACTTTATTAAGGCTTTATTTTAATCCCCCATACTCACACACCCATTAACCATTCCTACGTGCTATTTAAACCCTTATTTATTGGTTTATAACAACTATAATGTATTTTATGTGGCTACAATTGTCCTATGAAGCATCAGCCTTAGCTGTCCATAAATACTTGATAACAGAATATAACATATTTGTAGTCATATGTCCTGCTGTGTCTCCACAAAGATTTAAACATATTCATAAACACTCTTAAATCCACCTGAGGGATGTGCCTCTGTGGCCAGTGAATGTAATGAAACTGGATCCACTGACACCAGCTGAGTGGCCGCCTGTACAAAATGGGCTTACATTTGCTCAAAACTGCATTTTGCTGTGATCAAACATTGGGCAAATTTTCTACACTGCTCATGAATTGTGGGGGAGTGACAGAGTCTTCATGTTTCTTCAGAATTATTTGAGAATGGGGAGGGGGGTGGGGGTGGGGGGTGGAGGGGGTGCACTTGGACTCATGCCGTCATTAAAGTATTTCTAAACTCTTGGCTGCAGCCCTGGATGCATGGTGTCAAGTTAAAATATATATATATAATTTGGATAATGAAGAATTGTACGGCACTGTTAAAATCAACTGATCACGATAACATGAAGTCATTGGAATTGTTATATTTTCTCCTTTAGGATTTTGAATCTTCCACAAACGATCACTGCTTAATATGAATGCAATGTTACGTATGGAGAGGCAGTGGGTATGTGCAGATGACACTGAGGCCATCCTCTATGTGATTCTCCCGCCCACCAGATTCTTCAATCTGCCAGCACCTTGAAAGAGCTCCAGCAAAGAGATATAAATAAGACTTACTCTTGCTACTTGTCTCGTTTCACTGGCCAACTTCACCATTCCACTTCCATTTTTTTTTTCCTTTTAACAACACTTTTTTTTTTTAAACCGATACCAGTTTAGCTGATGGTGTTGTCTTCCTTTGTGATAAAAGAGTTGTTTGCAAGACCCTCAGCGAAGGGTCTAGCAAACTATTTTAATTGCCATCTGTGTAAAAAATGTACCTGGTGTGTTAAGCAATGAAAGAACATTCAGTAAGCTCAGAGGAGAGGGGAAACGTTTGTTCTGTTGAATTGGTGAAGGCTCCATGTATCAGGATGCTGAATCCTGAACATTTTCTTACTTAAATATATGGTCTCTCATTAGAAATCGCTAAACTGGCCGAATATATCTCAGCAGACAGGTGACATTCAGATTCATTCTAGAGGAAATTGTACAAACAAATAAGGAACGATGCTGTCTGTACTAAAGAAATGGGAATGGTATGCACACTGTTATCATCTATATAATGAGTATTTCAGGACAGAGTATTTATGTCCTATGGAGCTTTAACTGAACAATATGGTTTATAGTGTAAAGAACATATTTATACTTATTCACAAACCAGAAATTGTGCTATATCTGTGTTCAGTACTGACACAGATAACCACACTGTGTATATTATCTGGGACTGACCTTGTTCTAAGCCCCCAACTGCTGCGCCTGACGCAGATCACTGTAAGTGTGACAGATTTATGAGTGTGAAAGTGGGGGCTGTTTGACATGTTTCCTGCATTATATATGGGAATGTACATCAATCAGACCATTCTTGGTCAAGGTTTTTCAGGGTCCTGGGTGGATGGTTTGGTTCATCAGTCTGTAGGACTCCTGGTTTGAGGCTGAGCCTAAGTTGTTTCAGTGGCTGCCTCACTGACATGACTTACTGGTACAGTACAGTGATCAAAATATCTGCTGCAGAAAAAAACATTCAAGTGAGTTTGTGCTCAGTGTCAAACAGAAAGACAGGATTTCTGCAGGGGACCTTCTGTGGACCGATTTAACCATTTATAACAATTACGAATCTTAGCTAAGAACTTGTGAATGGCACAGATTTCATTTCTTTTTTCTTTTTTTGTGTCTGTGTCATTTGTTTTGGTGTTTGCTTCTTATGTTTTTACTCATTTATTAGCATTGTTAGCTGTTCAGTGGACACTGTGGCCACAGGAGACAAGTATGAACTAATGTCATAGAGCAGTGCAACAGCAACAGATGTAGAGAAAGTTCAGCACAGTGATGTCAGTAGCAGAAAAAACCTCTGGCTGTACTGAATTGATAATGAACTCAGCTTTTCATTTGGAAAACTAAGGTGTTGTTCATTTCTCCTTTCAAAAATCACAGTATTGCTTTGAAAACTGATGAGACTGGATTTGTCTCTAATTGTACAAATATAATGTAATCATACTCTGGAACCGTGTCTTAGTGGACTGAGAGTTGAAAAAAAAAAAAGAAAAGTGGCATCATCCAGTGACCTATTTATGTGCATTTCATGTAAATCAATGTGATGTAGATGGAAACAAGCGCTGAAACACGAAGGTCATAACGGAGATGATCAGCACAACCAATGGGACGTGTGTGTGGTACCCGGTGCCTCGGCTCCGTTCAGACTTACATTTGTTTCCAGATTAGCATAGATATGTGTTTAGCACACGACACTTGATCTCGCTTTCCTCTGGTGCTAGTCGGACAGATGTAAACAGATGTGACGTGCTGCCCTGGAGAGAGAGACATAGAGACAAATACAGAGAGAGAGAGAGAGAGAGGAGGAAGAGGTAAAGCCCCCCCCACACCCAAGCCCAGGGCAAAGACAGACAGGCCTGGAACAAGGCGAAGCAGCAATTAGACCGCTGGAGGGGAGAGGGAGGTGTGTTTGTGTGCTCTGTGCGAGAGTGTGTGTTTGTGGGGTGAATGCATTTTGACAGTTTAACAGATGTGATGTCCAAAGTTGGGCCGGGCCATTTAGCGATGCCCTCCCGCATTAGCAGCAGATCAGAGAGGATGAGATGATGGACTTTAACGTGTTGTTGTTGCTTTGCTCTTTTGTCACCTTGTGGATGATGTGGTGGCGGAGGGGGGAGAGAGGAGATGGGATGGGAGAGAGGACACCAAGGAACAGGCTTGTGTTCTTTTCCTATTGAGATCAAAGTTGCACTTTATTGATTTTTTTTTTTTTTACATAAACAATGGATCACATGATTATGTGGAATGTGTCAGTGGTTCCCTTTTAGCCTCTTTTGCTAAATGATTTTGGTTTCAGGTGGATATGGGTGGATGTACAGGAGCATTTAGCAGCTTAAGAAGCAGATGATTCCCTCAGGATTGGTGGAGAGGAAATCAGAGCTAAAATCCGAATATTAGATTTTCATTAAATAAATACACACAAAGGTTGAATTAATCTTTTTTTTTTGTCAGGTGAGCACAATAACACTAATGATTAAATTCATTAACAGAGAATGCAGCTTTAAAGATTAGCCCCGGTTTATCTCAGCCATCCCTCCCAGCAGTAACGGTAACAGTGGACTCACATAATGCTGAGATCTGGCGATGTACCAGCATCACTAAGATTACTCCATTGTACTTCTACATACCAATGTCACTGCATTCCTCTGGTGAGTACAGTGTCATCATAACGGATAAAAAGGATGGTTAGAGCTACAAACCAATAAGACACAAACATGCCCAGGTTCAAGAAAAGACCATGTTCATTTAAATCTAAATCCCTTTAAATGACCTTCCATGGTGCTTGTACAGGGACCTGTGTGTTGGTGGATGGTAGAGAGACACGATGCAGCTGGACAAGCTGGTCTGAGGATCTGGCTCTGTGGTCGGCAAGGAGCCGGACTCTGTAAACTGCTGTCCATCGTGGACAAAGGCAGTCACACTGCACACCACCACAGTGAAGCAGAGCTGCATGTACAGTCAGAGAGGGTCTGAGGCCCCCAGGCAGTTATCCACTTTGCCCAATTGGTTTTCCAGCCTCGGGTCCACATGAGCAGAAGGTGGACATCCACACGCAGCCTAAGATTTATGGCAGTGCAGACACGTGTGAAACAGGTCCACACATACACACACAGCCTCTGTGTACGCAGTGTGAACAGGACTACAGTACATGTGAGAGAACATCAGCCTTCATTCTCAGCAGGTTTTTAACATGCGGTGAAAACACACACTGGAAAAGTGTCAAAATGAAGTATACTCAGAAAAACCAGCATGCAGACAAAATCCTTGATTTTTGAGTGTGCTCTTGATGAACACTATCATTCCATAGTGCAGTGCACAAAGGAAATGAAGGAGCTGCTCAGAAACATTGTAACGCTGGTTTGTATTTTCTCACTTTGCACCAAACTCACATACAAGCATGTGCTCTGATTACTGGTGGCTGTGATCCTTCCTGCTTTTGTGATTGGCTGCAAAGTGATCCCTTCTATACTGTGAAAGATGGAGGTCAAAGTTCACAGTCATGGATCAGTCTCCGCTAAATCAGGTGGATGCAATTCTTTTGATGACAACAAAGTCTCCTTCATACTGAAGAATACATTCATACCTGCTCTATGCTGTCAGACAACACACTCATCTCCTCTGTCTACCTTAAATGTTTCTAATGCCTCAGGGTTCCAGAAAGGTTTAAAAACTGTACTGTACTGTAACTCTTTAAAACCACTTCATCTGACATGGAGACACAACTAAACTCCTTCCTGCAGGACTGCTGAAGTCCAACATCCCGACTTTACTCCTCTGATCTACCAATTCCAGCATCCAGACTTCTATTTTCACGTCTGCATCTAAAAGCAGAGTATGTTAAGCAGTTGGCTAGGGCATGTTGCAGGCTGTATTTAGAGCAGCCGAGCGGACCAGGCCCCCCCTTTGTTCTGAGCTTGATGAGAAGGAAACCCTGCTAGGCTGCGACGAGTTCTCATCATCACCCTGCATCTCCGCCAAGCTGCTCAGCCCCGCGCAGAGCCGGGTTGGAGGCGGGCTGCTGATTGACAGGATAAGAAGATGCCTCAACGGAGGGAGAGATCTCTATCCTCTGTTAAAATGTGCCTCAGTCGCTGCTCGGCTTGGAAGGGAAAGGACTTCTGGGAGGAGTGGAAGCAGCTTGGCTCCCTGCGTCAGACGTCACTGAGGAAAGGGTCAAAGACATGCGGAGATTTACTAACTTTTGCACCAATACATGTGTACCCAGCAGACGTTTCATGTGTGCTTTGGATGTTTTGAATGCTCTGTCAGAGAGATATTTCAGTTCTGATTTTAGGGAGAGATGAAGGTTTACACAAACAGGGCCATAGCACTCATTCAGGACCTGTAGTGGAAGAATTATTTAGATGCATATCATTCTAAATAATATAAATCTAAATATATATCATTTATACAGTTCTAAGAATAACATGGATAGAATTTATGTATTCATATAATTATATCATATAACATAATTATGTCATATTATGAAAGAGGTAACAGTTTTCATTGAGGGAAATATAAATATATATATAGTATAACGCTGCAAGCAAAGGAAATACTAATAATTAATTTAGAGTATTTTGTACCGAGGAGAGGTTACGTTCTACAACAGAAAACATTTGTGCAGAGTGCTTTGAGACAGTGTGTAAAAATACTCCATTACAAGTTACAAAGTCATGCACTGAAAATGTTAAGGTGTCAGCATTATAGCAACATGTAATTATGTGATTGACGTTTCATGTGGGAAATAAAACTTCAGCAGCAGATCTAAATAATGACATTAAATTAGAATCGTTTTTGTTTGTTTTTTTTTTGTACTCATGACCTGCCTATTTCTAAAATTCTGTAGAGTGAAAGACAAATTTAGTGACTCTGAATATTTTGTAATGATTCATCTTAATGGGCTGAGGAAATCATTGTACTGTATTAAACTAAATGAACCATTAAAAAAAAAATGAATGAGATTGACTGCGGAGACTAAGCAGGCCAGAAAGACTTGAGCTGAATGGAGATAATTGTAATTACCACTATATTTCCTGGTATGAGTCATAAACACTAGTTTGTAAAGTGGCTACAAATTTAGACTTGGTAGAACAAAGAGAAAACAGCAGCCTGGTGGTCAGCATCGAAATATTTCATTCACATAGAAGACATCAGGTTGAGTGTGTTATTTCAGTCCTACAAAAAAAAAAAAAAAAAAAAAAAGTTATGTGAAATAAAACATGCATACAAGTGCTTCCACATCCAGCTTCAAACTGATGTTGTTGTTTCTTTTTTTTCCCCTCTCTATAACGTTCTGCATCAACAAAGCAATTTGTTTCCCCGGAGTGTACTAATTTCTGGATTTCACAGTGCCAGGTGTTACGGCTGCCAGTCATTACATGAAAATCAGCAAAACCTTAACCACGGTGCTTATCCTCACCGCAAAACGCGCCCGGCTGAATTCTCTCTGATTTTTTGGGGGATAGGGGGAATCAGGAAAGGAGGTTAAGTTCCTAAGTGCATGTTCTCTTATTTGTGTTTTACTTTGAAAAAAAACAAAAAAACAAAACATGAAGCTGTCAGACAGACAGCATTCCTGATTCCACGCTCTCTGCTGCTTTTTTTTTTTTTTGCCTCAGACAAAGATCAGTGTTGTTTGATGTATA
>JBBMJY010000009.1:21500388-21516578 GCA_037833715.1 Toxotes lorentzi | reverse complement strand
GCTTTAACAATTAACCATACATGCTTATAGCACCCTGGTGATTCAGGAAGATTCCATCAATTAGGGAGATGCTGTGCAGCATTAAAGACAGAGGGAAGTGAGAGGAAGAGGAGAGTGAGAGAAAAGACGAGAGCTGGGTGGGAAGCGGTGAATCGAGACTTCACAGGTTGTTTTGAGGTACGGTTTGCATGGTGACTGACCTTGTAGTCAGCAGCAAGTGTGGGAGGAAAAACACTGACACTTCGCAACAAACCGGTTTTCCGTTCCAGCAAACAGCAGGTTGAATGCAGGGTCAAACGATAAGGATCCGACTGTTACATGAGGAGGAGAAACAGAAACAGAGGACAGGAATGTAACGTGTGTTAGAGAAATCGCTTGGAAACGTGGAAGTGAAGAGAATGGAATGAATTGTTTGATCTTCTAATCCTCGCTCAGTGTCCTCTGCTCTGATCAGTTTTCATCCACTGAATTCTTCAAATCTCTGAAAACAGCCCAATTACATGCAATGTAAATATTGTATTTTCTTCAAAAGTATTGATGTAAATTATTATTTCATGAAGTGTTTTCAAGTATATGAAGAAACATTGTGCTCTTTTTTTTTTTTTGCTTTTTTTTTTGTTTTTTTTAAGCATTCTGGCGTGATGTGACTTATTTCGTGGCGCCCGGGAAAATAACTGTGCGCTCAGGATGTGTTGAGATATATTTAGAGCTGTTAATATGTGGCATTAATTATGCACATGTATGTTAAACTAATTAAATCAATCAGCTGCAGACACAACTGAAGAAGAGAGCCTAAGACTGTGTGTGTGTGTGTGTGTGTGTGTGTGTGTGTGTGTGTGTGTGTGTGTGTGTGTGTGTGTGTGTGTGTCAGGAGGGTGTGCTTCCTGTATTTTTGAACTGTTGTGATTTTTTTTTTACACATTCTCATGTGAATTATCAACCTTGCTGGCACTCTTAAGATTACAAGAATTTCTTATTAAATTACATTTTCATTTTATGAAAAGTATAAAATGATCGTTTTTAATGATGACAATGGTTTCATTTTTTTCCCTCTGTTGTGTTGTTTTTCCAGTTTTTCCCAGCTTTATTTATTCTTTTCATTATTCACACATAAGTGAAAGCGCCATTCGAAAACAAAGTCATTTATTTTAAGAGAAAATCCACACTTGATAAATTATTTAAGGCTGCTGGGGATTATCAGTGTGATGCAGAGTGAGCATGTGTGTGTGCGTACGTGCTGCAGGCAGGAGTTGCGTTCGACTCTTCTTCTGATGTAAAAGAAGGAGACGCTCGCTACGAACACTCAACGCCCAAATAATTGGCGACTTGATGCAAACGTACTGTTATTTAAATCTGCCTTTGTTGGCCTTGTTTACAGTGATGTTAACTGAGGGGAGCAACTCTTCCCCCTCCCCATCCCACACACACACACACACTACACACATGCACACACACTAGTCTAGTGGACTGTTCCATGTGTGTTTGTGTTTGTGACTTTATCTGCTGTAGTTTCCTGACACTTCTCTCTGGAGTTTCCCACGTGCAGAGCAGCGACACACAGCTGGAGTTAATCGTCGCCTGTTGAGGAAGTTTTCTTTAAGCAATTTAAATCAGTGGAGGATTCTGATGTATGATGATCATCGGCACTGAAAAAAAAAAAAAAGTGTGAAAAGCATTCTTCCATAGGTAGCTACAGTATGATGAATGTACACCCAAAACAACCAACAGCTGCTGCTACCTTTTTTTTATTGTGCATATTTAATGCATTTTTAAAATGCATAATTAATTCACGCTAATGAAAATCGATACTTATCTTGAACAGCAATTTGAGCAATTACACTTCATGAACACAAAGTTCTGGGAATTTTTTTAACTGCAGTTAAAGTTCAACTTTCTGAACTCAGTTATTAATGGAGATAAAAGTAGAAGAAAACAATTTTCATTTGAACTCATTTTCACAATCACTCACTAATACTTCAAATCTGCAGTACAGCTGTAGTGTGAAAGAAACACTCAAACTGAGAGTGAAAAGGGAAACGAGAATTACTTTCTCTTTTCACTGTCTGTGCAGCTGAGGTGAGGAAGAGGAGGAGGAAGGGGGTATGAGGCGCGGGGGGGTGGGGGGGGGCATGGGGGAGGGCAGCCTGCCATCTTTCCTGTCAGCGTCTTCCTGCTCGCTTCAACCGTCTCCCCTCTGGTGGCCACGCCTCCGCCGCTGCCAGGCCACGGGCGCCGGTGGGTGGGCGAGGCAGGGAGCCGCACAGGAAACAGGAAATCATGAGAGAGAGGAAGCCATGGGGGTGAGAGGCGGCGACGGCGGCGGCCGCCATGACGTGTCAGAGCTGCCACAGTCTCTCTGAGAGAATGACAGAGAGAGAAAATGGGAAGCTTGTGTGGCTTGCACTGGCAGGCTTAGCGTCCCAATTACCTCCCCGAAAACAAAGGAGGAAGTTTTGCCACATTGGGGGCACAGCTCTGCTCTCCCTCCTCCTCCTCCTCCTCCTCCTCCTCCTCCCCCCGACACTCACATCCCCACCACCACCTCCACCATCACTACAGCCCAGCGAGAGCTTCCTCTCTCCCTCTTTTGCCTTCAGATAAGAGATGTTCAAACGCGCCTCAACCCCCACTATGATAGCACAAGGTGTCACTTATGAAAGGCGGCGTCCCCACTGAATACGCTCACGTCGTCGGCAGAACCGGGGTTCACACACGCCGCCCTGTTTCTTGTCTCTCTGCCTCCTCTTGTCTTCTTATTTGTTTGAAGCTGACGGCTGCCTGCTCCTTTAAGGCCCGTACCCAGAGTCATCTGAGCAGGACGAGAGGCGCACAAACCTCACACTGCTCGCACGTGTTCCTCAGAGTCGAGCTTCTTGTTAATGTTTCTTATCATTGGAATGAAGAAAACTTTGGAGATATATCAGAGATGCTACTTTAGCCTCTGAGCCTCTAAATGAGCGAGTCAGTGCACAGGTTTGATTGACAGCTGAGCGGGGAGGCAAGACACAGTGCCAACAAGCCTGAGCTGGAACTAACTGCATCTGAAAACACACACACACACACACACACACACTTCATTTTGTTAGCAGTGGACACGTTACATTCACATTATGTTCTGAAAGCTTTGACAAGCACTTTCAAAACTTTTAAAACTTATTAAGCACTTTTCTTTGTTTCCCTAACTTTAATAGTCAAGACTAAACAATCCAAAAAAAAAAAAAAAAAAAACAAGTTAAGCCCTTCACTGCTCCATCAGGACTGTGTGGGTGTGGTTGGGTCACATTTGATTGACAGTGACAACATTCAAATGTTGCTAAATCTTGATTTGTGATGACCTTTTTTGCAGCTGAGGCCCACCCACACCAAACCAAGGAGAACAGAGAAACATCTCCTGAGTGAAGACAGCAGAGCTGCTCAAATCTTGGGAGGAAACTGTGTTTGTGTGGGAGACAATATGTTTTCAGGGTCCTTAATAATACGGAGGTGCCTGAGCCTAAACCTCTTATGATCAACTCATACAACTTCCGTGATGATACTGAACAAGTTGTAAACATGAGAATCTTTCCCATTACCCCCCATCCATCTCGTAGTACACGAAACTGTTCAGCCTCTAATGTTGACATATGGGTACACATTTAAGCTGTTCAATGTGCCACAGCTGAGTAGCTCATTAGCTTGCTGGCCTGCAAAATAACGTTAATGAAACATTTTGTCAGGCTGATTGTTTGGTGGTTTGCTGAATGAGGTGACAAAGGAGCAGGACAAGACCTCCGTCTGTGTTCGTGGATGAGCTTCATTTTAAAAAAAGTGCAGCTTGTCAGTCAGAGTCTGTGGATCTCTGCAGAGTCAGAGAAACAGTGGAGTTCAGGTGAACGCTCCATCATCAAACTAAAAAAAACAACAACATATAAACAGGATCACTGCAGAGCAGACATGTTTGCTGTGGCAGAGAAACATGCAGTTTCATTTCAGGCTCAGTCTGTGCTGGTGAGACGTGCAGGTTTGTGTTCCACCCTCACACCTTCCCCGCAGTCAAAATGGAGGTGTATAGCTGCTTCCCAGGCTCCAGTGTCGTATGAATGTTTCTATTCATGTCTGCTTGTCTGAGCGGCTCAGATAAATGAACAGACCGACTTGAAGTGTCAGTCTGAAGAATCATTTCTCTGTTCTCCATTAAAATAGCTGGACTACAGATCCTCCCTATGCATTTTGCTTCTTGTCTCCTTCCATCCACGTTCTACAACTCATCTGTCACTCCTGCTACTTTTCACGTTGCCTTGGAGCAACAACACAACCTCCCTCCCCCTGTCTTTGAAGGAGTAAACCAAACTGGTGAGCTTAATGCATTTCTAATGAGCCAACGCCAGTTAGAGTGTGGAGATTAGTCATCGTACAACCGCGGCGAGGATCACGTTCGCCGAGAGGAACCATGTATCATCTCTTCTGCGCCATCAACGTCTCGGCAGAAGCACCAAAAATGAAAAATTTTCTCTATTCTGAATGATTAACTTCGTTTTGCTGATGTCATAAAAAATCGAAAAAAAAATCAGTGTTTGTTTGGCTGCCGGGTTCATAAAGGAGCAGTTGAAAGGATTTAGGAGGGAATCTCTTCTTGTTTGAGGAGGCAGTTCCTCAATTACTATTTGACAGATGGCATTGTCTTAAAATATGTTGTCATATTCATATAAATAAGCCAGGATGGAATCATCCATTCCGCAGTGACAGATAAGAGAGGAACACAAAGTGCCTGGCAGGTGTTAAGAAGAGCATTTCTAAGTCACTGCTGAACACAGAGCAGATCTCCTCTCTGTTATTTCTGCTGCCTCGCCGTCTCATTAGCTGCTACCTTTTGATTCGCAAAGCTGCCATGTCCAAGGAAGGGTCGAGGCGTTTCCAGTGAAAGGACGAGGCTCCGCTCCTCTCTCTGAACAAACTGATTACATAATCTGATGACTGCAGAGATGAAAGTGGCTCCAGGGAGGAAGTAGAAGCGTGTCTTTATTGCTAAGAAGAGGCTACTAATTTCCAGCCCTGCAGCAAAACTCTTCAACGGCACTTCTTCAAAACCTTCTCACACCTCAGAAGTTACGAGCTATTAGCCGAGGTTTCGCTGAGGACGCCGTGGCCACGTCCTCAGTCACATATCATTTCTAGGTTTTTCTGGTTGATTCTATGTTTTTTTTTATTATTTTGATTTATATATTAAAATTTTATTTTATATTTATTTTATATATTAAATATATAAAACTGACTAAGAATTATTGTTTTTCTTATTTCCTGACCTTCATGACTGCAACTAGCAACTTATTTGTGGTTGAATATTCACAGACATGCTCCTTTTCTCCACACAGGCCATCTGAACCTGCCTCCAAACGAGCCCACTGACCTATAAAATGAGCTACGGCCAGTCGGCCCTCTCCACCTGCAGCGGATCACTCTCCCCACTGTCCAAAGTGATGCGCCACTCTTAATTTGATTGGCATATTCTATTTATTACCATGCAACCGAATGTTTCTCTGCTATTTGCTTCCAGATTAGCCAATAAGAATAAAGAGGACAGGCTCCCTGCGGTAGCGGTGATGTCACCAATGCAGACTGAACACCCAAAACGCTTCATGTGAAGCGACTGAGAGGATGTGTGGTAGAGAGACAGTTTAATGGCTGAAAGGCCTCTTTCACCGTGATAGTTGATTTGTTTGGTGTGAGGAGGAGAGCAGGTCAGACTGGAATCTGGACAGGAAAACCCAGATCTGTCAGCAGAGAGGTTGTCCACTTAAAACTGAAATCTGACAGTCTAAAGATTTCAGTCTAAAGACTGCGAGGACCAGTCAGTTTCAGGGGACAAGCATATTTAGAAATCTTGATGAAAAATAGTACAAATCATGAGGGGGCACTTTAAGATCTTTGTTTTTTGTTTTTTGTTTTTTTTTTTTTTTTTTTTAATTCAAATAACAACTTGTTCTTTACCTAAAAAAAATAAATAAATACAAAAAATCATCAGTTGTGATTGACTGATGAATCTCAGCTACCTTTTCTCCCTCTAAATTGATTTGTCGCATTTTGGAATGAAAGCCTTTCTTCAGCCGTCTGTGCCGTGTGGAGGACGGGAGCAGGGTGAAAGCATTTTGGGTTTTTTTGTTTTGTTTTTTTTTCCCAGCAGCTCTGACATGGCTTCTCTCGATGGCAGCGTATCACCATCTGAATCTTTCCATCCACATCAGGGGAGCAGAGCTGTGACTACTGGGATTAGGCTAATCACACATTCACCTGGGAGGCTGCACACACAGGAGATCCTGTGCCAGGCATGACCTTATTTTCAGTGTATTTTCATAGCCTCTCATTTGCTAGCACCCCGAGCTAAGGCTAATGCACAGATTTCACCACGCTCTGCTTTCCGTACGGATGCGAGGCGGAGGCGTGTTCAGGTTTCTCCCTGCATGCTGTATTTCACACTGGTTTCTTTACACACTAATGTAGAGAACACTCTTTTTTTGTGAAGAGCATTGATGAGGTGAAGCAAAGAGGAGACATAAAGAAACACAGAGGAGTTACATACAGTAAATACTGTTGTGTTATCATTTCATCCTTAAGGACACTTGGCACTGGTCAAGTTGAAACTTTTTTTTAGGGAGATCTGAAAGAGTTTTAAAACCTGCTCATGGTGGTTATTTAACATTTAGAGTCAACACGTCTAAATCGGACAAGTTTCTTTTTTCCAGTAAACAAATATTGCAAATATTCTTTATTTCTCACTTTTATTTCTGTTATTAGGTTTATTATAAAAAAAATAGAGGAAAATGATGTTTGATTAATGAAAATGAATTATGAAATACATTTTTTTTTTTTTTAAATTTGGGGTTTTTTTTGTTTTTGGGCACGTTTGTGGGGGGGGGTTGGTTTTTTTTTTTTTTTTTTTTTTTTTTTTTTTTTTTTTCATATGGTGGGTGATTTACCTCCAAACCATTTAACCATTTTATAGGCACACCTTTTTAGACTCAGCACATTTAGATTTCACAATGTTTTGAAGCAGTAAATTAGTACTTAAAGGATTCACATTTCTTCACCTCACGTTTATTTATGTATTTATTTATTTATTTTAAGAAGGCAGTGTACTGAAAACAGAAAATATTATGACTATTGTACAGGTGACGTAAAATTAAATTTTATTTTTTGGCAGGGGTGGGGGGCTGCTCTGGGGGAACTCCAGAATTAGTCCTTCAAATAAATAAATCTATATGAACATTTAACCAAAAATGCATGATTACAAATTACATGAAAAAAATCAAATGTAAAGAATTTTCAGTGCTTTTCTTTATTTTTTTTTCTGGACTCCTGAGCTCAGTATTTCTGAAATCCTGGACATGCACCTGTTAAAGATGAATTCTTCACAAAGGGAAGTTTCACTCCCTTTTCACAAGAATTGTAGAAACATTTCAACTCTACAAAAAAAAAAAAAAAATTCTTGTGCGCTCGATTTGTGTGAGTCTAATCCCGGTTGAAAAAATAAGGGGAAAGAGAGAGACGGAGAGAAAAAAAAAGCCCCCCCCTTTTTCTTCCTCCTGCATTCTAATCAATACTCAGTGCTTCTAATTTATGAAATGTAATTCTGCCCTCCACTGGTATGAAGAAGGTGCATACACACACTCTCTCAGGAGCACATATTTCTTTCTCTACTTGACTGAACCATTGAGAGAGAGAAAGTGTGGGTGTGGCTGGAGTGTGTGTGTGTGTGTGTGTGTGTGTGTGTGTGTGTGTGAGAGAGAGAGAGAGAGAGAGAGAGAGAGAGAGAAAGTGTGTGTTTAGAGAAAACAAGTTGGAGAAGCAGGTGATTTGTAATGTGGGCCTACCTAAAACTGCAATTATACAGCTGACTTTTTCCACTATTAAGTATAATTAACTTACTTTAATTTAGTTGGGATTCAGGAACATAATAAGTATTTATGTTACACTCAAATTAAATGGAGTCAATGAATATTTTGCATGTTGGGGTAAAAGAGCTAATACTGCACGTTACTGTCAGAGAAGGAGAATAATTATGGGAGTGGAATGAAAATAAAAAAAATTATGCCAGAAAAAAAATCAGCAGCATTTATTTGTCACTGCATGAAGGTGAGTTTTTATATTTTATGTGTGTGTGTGTGTGTGTGTGTGTGTGTGTGTGTGTGTGTGTAAACAGGACTGATACACCCTGGATTGTGTTTTCTGTTAACATAAGGAAATGTTTTTCATTTGCATTTTTGACAAGTCACAGATACACTGATACTGAACACATCAGTAACATATTCACAGACCGAACATCTGATCTCTCAGAACAACATCCACCTGTAGTGAGTCCAGCATCATGAAACCGGTTTCTGGTTCTGTTCAGACTCTCACAGCTCCTGGTCCAGGTCAGGGAAAGATACTCGGGTCTCTGGTGTGACAGTCATGCAGTCTGTACGCCCTCCATTCACCTCAGCCACCTCCTGGTGAGCCCCCCCTGCTGTTAGTAAATGCAACGCTTCAATTATCAAAAAAAAAAGATGTTGCCTCTAAACATAATCCATCTAGAGATAACATGTCCTTCAACATGTATTTGATGTAGCATAATTTGTAGCAGGCAGGGCTGAGTCCTCACTCTGAACGTTGTGAGGTCGTCACGGGCGACACAGTTACACAACAGTTTTGTTTACAGGTCAGAACAGTGACTCACAACTTGAGCATCAGGAGCTACCAAGAGGTTGCAAGACTAATCTGAGGGGTCACAGGACGATGAAGAGTTTGGGAAAGAGGAAGTTTTGTCCTCCACAGAATGTTTCTGTTTTCTGCTTTTTCTCACAGCTTCCTGTCTCCTATGGAATCATGTGAGTGTTTAAAGGACAGGTCCACAATTTTTTAAGTCTGTCTTAAAACAGTAGTCAGGAGTTCATATGTGCACTGAAACAGCTTTTTATGCTGTAATCACTCCTCCTGTTCACATTGGACATTAAGAGACTCCGTTCAGTTTAAGAGATGGGAGACCTGCAGTCCTTCTGAGCAAAAACTGTCTTCAAAAGTGAGTCTTCAGTATTCCAAATATTCCAAAGTTACAGTCTTTCTGTTTCTATCCCTTCACTGCAGCTCCACAGGGAAACACAGAGAGGGAATGTTACACCAAACTAAGCTAATGCTTAGTACTCTGTTCTAACATATCATTTTCCCTGAACAGCAGCCCAGTGCAGTGACTGTGCACAGCTTTCCAAAGTCTCGTCATCACAGTGAGGTTGCCAGGTTTGACATCCATGTGCCTACACAGCAATATGCTCACTGATGGTATCTGGCAACCAGGGTCACAGTGTGAGACCGTGCACAGCAGTGCAGGGTTTTTTATGTTTCTGTTTGTGTTCAGGTTAAAGACATTAAATACTAAGTAACTGCTGAGAGCTCTGGACAGAGCCGGGTTAGAGAACCACTTCAGCTGCATACTCAACACACAGACATGAGATCTGTATCAATCTTTTCATCTCACTCTCCAGAAGACGAGTGAAACAGGAATTGCCCCTTTGGAAATGTATCATTTCGGAACCCTCCCTGTGTCCCACCGCGCCCACACAGTCCCACCGCACCTACACAGCCCACGGGACAACCCGCAAAAAAAACTCATTTAGAGCAGGTACCAGGAAGCAGCGAGTAATTACACATGAAAGAGGGACCTCTGACGAAGCTGGGCGCACTGGCAGCGAAGACACCTGCATCTCCTGCAGAAAAAGTGCAGCTCAAAGTGTTTATCATCTTTAATCTAATGCTCCACGGCGAAGGACGGATGTCTGCAGAACACAGCTGTGTGTGTGTGGTGGGAAACAGCTGGTCAGTCCATTCAGTCTGTCTGTCTCTGCGTTTCAGCTGATGATTGGGATGACCACTTAAACTCTGAGATCGTGTGTATTTGAGGTATTGACTTCTGTCAGTCTTTGTGCTGTGTTGGTGACACAGTGATAGAGTCAGTGCAGAAACCGTCATGCTTCACAGGCAGAGGTAAACAGCAGCAAGGTTTGTGGTTCATTTTTAGTTTTTCAGTGTGGTCATGTGAGTTGTGATGGTTTTCAGCACAGGATACAGTCACGGTTCACTTTCATTAAGCGTAGGTTTCATTTTAGTAACATTCCAGTAGCTGAAGTTTTCTAGTGTCATCTTGTCAAAAAAGTTGATATTTTCCAAGTCGGTAGCCACACACAGTGCAACACCACACTCCAAAGAAATATAAAAGATGCCAGAAAGAAAAGAGAAGAAAAGAAAAGAAAAGAAAAGAAAAGAAAAGAAAAGAAAAGAAAAGAAATTTGAATTTATACATTTAACTGTTCAGTTACATTTTCTGAAACTCGATGATGGTAAAGCTGTTTCACAGCCTTCTCCTCGCTGCCATGAATGTTTTTCTGCCGTACAAAAACTCTCTCTGTGTTTTATTGAAATTTAACTAGCTAGCATGAATCCTCTGTGTGAGAGGAGTGGTGGATCAGAGGAGTGTTCATACGGTGATTGACAGCCATGAGTGCCCGCCTCTGACTTTGGCCTTCTCTGATTGGTTAGAAGAGCGTGACTGGGTGTTCACTGATTGGAGGCGAGCACAGAGAAACTTTCCCTCTGAATGCAGATGAACGTCATTCTGCACCGTGAAGCTCAAACATCCAACAAGTGTAAAAAAAAAAAACTGTAAGTATTTCAAATAATATGATGTTCAACATTCACGATTAAAAAAAAGCTACAATCTATGTTAAATATCTTTAGCTTTTATTTACCAAGAGTTTAAAACTCAAAAACTGACAACTAATTCAAATGCTGCTGAGTCCTGATTGGTGCACAAGCATATTACATCACCTCTTTAGAGCTGATGTTTTTCGTCCTAGTGGCTGTTTAAATCACATGATTCAGGTAAATCATTATATTAAACTGGAATTGTGGGTAAAACCAGGTGGATGAAAATGCTTCTCATGCAAAATCACTGTCCAAACTTTGGCAGAAAACAGTGTGTTCATGCAGGGCCCTTAAAAAGACACCATGTGTCATTAGTGTGTAATTGTAGATTCATATTCTTTATACTGTTTCTGAGAACTTCAGGTTTGAAAAGATCAACTACAGCTCTTATTTTCCTCCGCATCCCTGATCACGTTTCAAAGCTCCGAGCCTCTTCGCTTCCTCTGTCGGCTGAGAAGTTGAAAACCTCTCTAATGTGGTATCTTGAAAGGTGAGGGGAGGACAGGGTCAAAACAGAGAAACACCTGCGATGGAGGCAGGAGAAGTGGAACCGCATGGCACGTTTCACATCGACGCAAATCCATGGCCCACGTTTCTGCACAGGCAGGGGCTCCTCCTCTGTGCCCCCGCCCCCCACCCCCCTGCTCGCCTCTTATCTTTTGTTTGCTCTGAAGTTCGACATATAGGCCGAGGCCATATCGAAAATCACAACCAGATGAGAACTTAGGGGGAGGGTGAGGGAGGGCAGGTAGAGATGAAGAAAAGCTAAAAGCGTTTCAAGCTATTGCTGAAACAATCCAATTACAATGCCTATCAAACTTAGCTTCACAGGTTATAGCTTCTAATTGCCTGACAAAAATTGACACTTCAGTCGCAACACTGTAATATAATAGGGGGCCAAATTAAATTTGATCGAGGGGCAGAAAACGATGCTATCACTCAGCAGCACGGAAAAGAGGAGATCAACTAGCATGATATAATGGATCAAAAATGAAAATTATTCATTAATCGCGTTGGGTTTTCCAATAATGGAAATGACACAGTTCAGACGTCTTCCTAAAAACACTATTAATTAAAGGGATGATAGATCTAACAAGGCATGGAGCCCAGAGAAATCACTCCACCTCTTTTCCTCCCTCTCTCCTTCCTCCCCGTCAACTTCTTTCTTCCTTTCTCTGGCTCCTTCTTCTCTTGCCTCCTGTATTTCCTCGTTCTTTCTCTCTCTTCCTCCTGCTCTCTGACTCTCATGTTCCCGTTCAGAATGACATCTCTCTGTAGTCTCTGTTTTCTCTCTCTCTCTCTCTCGCTCTCTTGCTCTTTCAGAGATCTGTACCTGACCTGAACCCGACAGGTTCACACAGAATCTGGGGTTTCAGGTTCACGTCTCTCCCTCTCTCAGGCTGTTCCAGCCGTCTCTGTCCACAGGTCACATTTTAAGAGAGGAACACAGCGCACAGTGTTAAGTAAGAGGAAACGATGCAGCATAGGTGAAGTGTTGCAGTAGCTTGGAAAACTAATGGTCATTAATGAATGAAATATGAGCTTCTTAAAATCCCCAAGTGATAGAAAGAAGGCCTCTGTGACAACAGCTAAAATCCTTTAAAATACCACCACACGCTGCACTCTTGAATCTTGAAAACAAAGGTGAGCAGTAACATTATTATTATTACTGACAACAGCTGGATTATCTCATGGTATTTTCACATTGTCTCACGATAATAAAACGTAACAGGGAAATAACTGAGAAACAATCCATTTGAATTATTACATATTTATATATGGTCAAAGGTCCCTTTTCATCCATGTGGCGCGGCTGAAAGGCCCATGTAGAATTCTCCTCTGCTCCAATCAGCTGTCTAACTGAAGCAGACTGACAGCAGAGCCAGTGTCACCTGGCAATAGTTCCTCTGCTTTCCACGCCCTCTGCGATTGGCTAAGAGATGTGTTACTTTCATCCTGTGGCCTTTGCACGACCTCATCATCCATCTACACACTCTCTCACACACACACACACACACACTCACACAGTGGCGCTGGATGTCCAGGAGTAAGGCAGCAGACTTTATTTAATCTGTTTTCCTCAGCATTAATTGGGTCAAAGCTTCCTTCTCTGCCTTCTTGATGTGCAAATGAATGTGGCATCGAGGGACGCCCGCCCATCACTCCACAGGCACATTTACAGGACACCTCAGGGTGCCGGGCCGCCGTCTGTGACCTGTATATGGCAGATGAAGGGGGGGTTGGGGGGTTAGGGGTGGGGGGGTGGGGAGGGTGAGCGGGGTGTAAGGTTGTCAGTACCGACCTGGATCAGAGAGACTGGAGCTGCGGAAAAAAATCCCTGAGTTAATTATTGTTGTGGAAGCCCGGAGGCCATACATGTCACCCCCCACTCTTAATGAAGTTTACTTTCACCATCCAGCAATACCGGAGTTTATGTGATATTTAATAATGTATGTGGAGGATCAGAGATGTACACAAAAAGGTCACAAATAATATATACATGCATGCACAGCATGCAACCTGGTAAATACATTGTTCTGCTGCGATCTGTGTAGTAATGCACTACTACTATACACAAATTAGATGAAAAAATGTTCCTAATATTACTACAACCTAATTACAGTTGGCAAGAGATAATTAGGTGAGTTGAACATCACCTGAAACACCTTTGGTATCAGCAGCAACACTGACCATTAAACAGATCTGGTTACAGATCAACTAGATATTAGCTCTCACAGTAAATGCAATTTTTTTTTTTTATATGATTATTATAAGTTTCAGCCCTTTGCTAAGGCTTACATTCATTCAGGTAAAGGTCAGTGTGTGACTCAGTAAGGTAAAGGTGATTATGACTAATCTTTTTTTTGCCTCACTATGAATACTTTTTAATGTGAAGGAAGTGCACACAGCAACATTTAAGGTTTCCTAGATTCACCTGAAACTGACCACGAGTGCACACATAGACAGTTTACAAACCTTTATTTTTTATTAATTAATGTATTTATTCATTTAGATAATATTATTATGATAATTAAATAAGATAATAGAAGAATAACATGGAGCCAGAGAAAGGAAGAAATCATTTCTAAATATAAAGCAAATATCCTTAATGAACAAACCAACACCAACATGAGCTGCATTCATATTTCTAATCAGCTTTAAAATGTAACTCTCATACACACACACACACAGTTTCCAGTTTTAGGTTACTTTGCGTGCTGTCAGTAAATAGTTTAGATCTACATTACAGGTTGACCCTTTGAGATAATTCTTCTCACATTGCAGTGTGTGGTCTACATGGGGCAGAGGCGTTTAGTGAAATTACCATATGAGTGTATAGCAATAAAGGGCCATAAATTGAATCCAGTTCTTCAATAAGAAGCTCACAGCTGGACTCTGAGAATCCTTCTGTGCCTCGGCATCATTGGACATAATTACATTGACCATAATCCTCCAGCAAAACAATTTATCATCACACATAAAGGAAAGAGAAGCCCAAATACCCCAGGCTGGGCCATCACTGAGAACTAGTGGCACCCCTTCTAGTCACATAATTGGGTATCGATGGCCAATGATCCCCTCCATCTCGCCTCTTTCTACTTGGGCGCGCTGCTGGAACGCCCAGACAACCCAATCACACCTCCCGCTGGGAGGGTGGGGTCCCAGCACCCCAGGGACAAAAAGCATGGACTGCCTCTTCCCATCCTCAGTTAATTGGATAAACTTCCCAGGGAAAGTGAAGGAGAAAGAACTAAAAAGAGAGAGAGAGAGAGAGAGATGGACTGAAAGTATGATTCCAGTTTCTTCCAACTTTCTTCATAGTTTTGCCATTATTTCCATCACTTACAGCAACATACTCTCATACTGTATTCACTAAGGTACTTGCTGAGAGCTTTAGAAGAGACTGAAACAGTGAAACAATCAAAGAGATCAAAAAAATCTTAGCACACCACATGCTATACAGTTTATTAAACTGTGTCAAACTTGGCGAAGTTAGTGCGAGGATACAGATGTGACTACATCCTCTTTACAAAATAAGGTGTTAACACAAAGTACATCCCAGAGACTTAGAAATGAGATTCATTGGATTACATTAATAGGAAGCATAAAACGTTCTCTCTCTAAACTGTGAGGGAACACACAGAAAGACATACAGACTGACAATCAGGCAGTCTGTATGTCTAAAAATCAAATGTTCTTATAATGTATTCATTTGGAAAAAATCCAAAGTAAAAGTCCCACATTTGTACATTTATGAATAGAAAGAAAATCTCTAAAATGGTTTAATAAAATATATTTGATTTTCAGTGTGAAATGTATCATCATAAGCAATTATTTATTTCATGTTTCTTCCAGCAACTCAAAGTCAAAGAGAAGTGAAAAGTAATTTCCTTAATGTTTTAGAGAGATTTATTTATAAGGGCTACAGGTAACATGTTGCCTGTCTAGTCAACATGTGTTTTTAGTTTCATGATAATTTCCTTGGATCCAAACAGTTTGTTGATACATGGACTTGTGAAGAAGCACTTCTCAGCCAGTCTATTAGCATTCACTCTCTCTCTCTCTATCTGAAATCACTTCCTATTGACTATGTAGTGCACTACATTTACCCTCTGCCACTTTATTTGAGTATCTGAATTCTAAGGGTGTAAATGCATCCACTGTATAGGGCCCTCCAACATTCCACAATGGAACAAAAAAGTCATACAGTGCACGTACTGCTAACAATAACACAATCTCAATTTACTGTTCACTACTGAGCAAACTATTGAGTGTCTGCTATATAGGAAGTAGTGAATGAGGCCCTGTTCAGAGCTGGTATCGAAATGCGTCTCTCAGGTGATCCAGTCACAAGTGGACAGCTCTAAGTTCGAGTGTGAACGCACCCAAGATGTTTGAAAATTAAAAAAAAAAAAAACACAGAGATATGTTACGAGTGCATCAAACAACGTGGGCAATTTAGTTTGAGTGGAACACACCGAGGAACAGAGCCTGTCTGTCTGTCAGAGGAACGGTGCTCCATCAATTCTTTGTCTGGGTGAGGATTTTTTTTTTCCAATCACAAGGTGATCTTTATCAAAAGGCCTGAAAATGAAATGTTAAAACAATGTTTCCAGATTTGGCTGGTTTGGAGTGTAGCTAACAAACAGGCTTGGTAGCACCACCACACAATAACTTCCAGCAACTGATAATAACTAATGTAGGATACCATGACATCTTTTCCACAGGGTTGTCAGTTTTCACCAAGAAGCTTGTTTAAAGAAGCGATGAAAACTGATTTCAATTTCAGCAGTGCTACTGGTCAGTGCCACCAGAGTCCTCTGATTATCTAGTTGATAGTACTGCTGCTTCATTACGTACAACCCTTGACTCTGTTGCTCCTCTGAAAAAGAAGGTTATAACTCAGAGAAAGCTAGCTCCATGGTACGATTCACAAATACGTACTTTAAAGCAGATATCACGAAAGCTGGAAAGGAAGT
>JBBMJY010000009.1:21482704-21494343 GCA_037833715.1 Toxotes lorentzi | reverse complement strand
GGATCATGGGAAGTCCCCCAGCAGCCTAGGCCTATAGCAGCATAACTAAGGGATGGTTCAGTTGCCTGAGCCAGCCCAACTATGGGCTTTATCCTTAACTATAACAGCGTCTATAGAAATAATTGTGACTTCTAATCAGAAGGTTGGGTGGAAGTATCCTTGCGCAAGATCCTGAACCCCAGATTTCCCAAATGTTGGGGACCAAGTTCAGTATCAAATACTGCAGTAGGGCATGAGTTACTAGGTCTACCATGGTGCTACCTACAGCCTATAAGCTAGGTTGTCAGGTTTGTCAAGGATTGCATTGTGGTAATGCATCATGGTGAGTCAGCAGGAACACTTTCCTGCACTGTTTCCAATCACTGAGGCAAAATAAGAAGAGGAGCGCAGTAACTTATTATCAGTATGTCTTAAAGAGGTCTCATATATGTTTTATCATTTTATCTTTATCAGGTAATAATTAACATATGACTTTTATATATTAACATATGCCTACATAGACTCAACCTTATTCAACTCAGGTGTAAAGCCAGTCATTTATCACGATACGTACAAATCCATCATGGAACAATAAACAGCTGAACAAAGACAAGAAACTATGGAGACGTTTTGTAGAGTAAAGCAAATACTGCCTTTGTATTTCAAGACACAGTTTTGATTCAGACTCCATCCTTAGGCCAACTCAGAGACAACATGAGATCATGTCATGTGAAAACTTTAATTCCTCCTTTCTTTTCCTCAAAATGTAATCTTATAGAGCACAGCTCTCTCTAACATTTCCAAATGAAGACAGAAAAGCAGTCTTTATCTATTCTACATTTCTACAGCAACAATGACATCAAACACATGCTGTATATAGACGAGCATACCAACAATCTATATTTACATAATATGAAATCACATCACAGCCAGTTAATTGATAATTTTGCATTCTCTCTTATCTGCCATGCTATCAGAGAATCTGTTTAAAATGAAAGGACTTGATCAGGCTCATTTTAAAACAAATAAATGGAGTCTGTGTAACCAGTGGCTAAATACTCTGATAAGATCAATAGTAGATATTCTCTCTGTTCTCCTCAATATATTTCTTTGTCCTAACAAGCTCAGAGGAATTAAGAGGGCTACAAAAATCCCCCCTGACCTTTCCTCATTAATTTTAATGGTGTGTCTAATGGAAAGGGAAACAGGACTCGTCCCATATCTTCTCTTCATAAATCTCCAGAGATAATGACGCTGAAGTGAAAAGATATTGCAAAGACCTTCACCAAACACCAATTTCATTATCTTACCATCTTGTAAAAAATAAACAACACAGAACTCCGAGCTCAGTTTGTGGGAGGTGGAAAGCCGCAGTGAGAGAGTGAACTCCAAAAGACTTTAGCCAGAGGTTCGGTCCACAACGACAGGAGGAAGGGGTAGCAGAGAGGGGAGATGACGAAGATATTAGACCACATCAAACTGGACCAGACCACAGATTAGAATCAATAGCAAGTGGAGGACATTGAAAACAGTGTCTGGTTCACACCTGGCATTACAATGCAACTTAAAATGTGTCTCTAGTGACCATTAATGACCAGATGTCACTTCCCTGCTCTATGTGCAAATAAACATGTACATTGATTCTGTTTGCAAAGACCGAATGTGTTGTTGTTTTTAACCGGTGGCAGCAATGCACTTCCTGTGCCTTGTCTACCGTTAAGTCTGGGTCTGTTCCTTGGGGTGTTCCAGTCAAACCAAATCGCCCAGGATATTAGATGCACATGTGATATATTTCAGTGAGTTTCAAATTTACTCAATTTTCAGATGTTGTGGACAAAGTCATCTCACACAATCTGAACTACATGTATTTGTTTATGAATGAGTATGTATGTGCTGAGGCCTTCGATGTGGACAATGACTTTGCGTTCACACTCCTAAAAGGATGTGGCCATATGCCAGACCACCTCTGTCTGTACTTAGAGCTGTCCACTGAGGCGCATGTTAATATCAGGTCTGAACAGGGCCAAAGGGAATCCATGCAGAGCTACAGTTCAACTTTAGCAAACTTTTTCATGCAAATTTGTCCTGTTGATCAATACGAAACTGTCCTGACAATGATGCCCTTTAAGGGATCAGTGGCCCATCTATCTATCCATTTTCCACCACTTGTCCAGGTCGGCAGTAAGGTTGGCCCTATGTCATTCTGTCTAGCTACGTCTCTGGACATCTTGATGTGTTCCCAGGACAGGTGGGATATGTGGTATCCACATTCTTTTGGTCATTACCCAATGACATTGGGTAATGACCCATTATTGCTGAAGTAGCACCAATCCACCTGTGTTTTGCCTTCCATCTTACCCGCCTTACCATGGTCTCAGACATGGAGGCGCTGATTCTCATTCTGCTTCACAAACTTCCCAGTGCACACAAAAGGTCAGATAAGACTTTATTGATCCCCGGAGGGAAATTAAGTTGTTAAAGCGGCATAACAAAAAAACATGACATTGCACAAATACTACTACAGTAGCACAAGACACTAGAAGAAATATAAAGTAAGTAACAAATAAGCTAAGAGTTAAATATAGAATATACAGAATAACAACAAGAAACTAGAAAAATATAAAGTAAGTAACAAATAAGATAAACATTAAATACAGAGTATACAGAATAATAAAATGTACAGATTAGAAATGCACAGTGGTGTAATTATGTCCTACATCATGAATATCATGAAGGAGAAAAACTTACAACTCCAACAGGAGTATTACACTGTTGCTATTTATTGCACAGGAGAAAAACTGTACTGTTAAGAACAGAATGCTGTTTTTATTATTGCACAAAATACTGTTGCTATTTATTGCACATGAGAAAGCTGTTATAAACTGTTAATACTGTACAAGGAAAACTGTACTGTTCAATACAAGTGGTCGTGTGGGAGCATGCAGTCCTATGTGACACTGTTGTTATACAGTCTGACTGCTGTCGGGACAAAGGACCTCCTGTATCGTTCTTTTTTGCACTGAGGGTGCAGGAGTCTGCGGCTGAAAGAGCTCCCCAACGTCCCCACTGTCTCATACAGGGGGTGAGAGGGATTGAATGCTGGCCAGCTTGGCCAACATCCTCCTCTCTCCCACAGAGTCCACAGAGTCCAGGGGGCAGCCCGGGACAGAGCTAGCCCTCTTTATCAGTTTGTCCAGCTTCCTCTTGTCCCTGTCTGCTATTCCACCACTCCAGCAGACCACAGCATAGAAAGTTGCTGATTCAACTACGGTATAAAAAGTCCTTAGTAGTGTCCTACACACTCCAAAGGACCTCAGTCTCCTCAGGAGGTGGAGGCGACTCTGGCCCTTCTTGTATAGGACACCTGTGTTGTCTGACCAGTCCAGTTTATTGTTTACGTGAACACCCAAGTACCTGTACACATTCACCCTCTCTATGTCAAGCCCCTGGATGTTCACTGGTGGAGTCTGAGAAGCCTTTTTCCGGAAGTCAATCACAATCTCTTGTTGGCATTGATGTGAAGGTGATTGAGTTCACACCAGTCAACGAAGTCCTCGACCACCTTCCTATATTCCAGATCATTCCCTTCAGATACACGCCCTACAATGGCTGTATCATCAGAGAACAGTCTGAATGTCCAGCAAAAAAACATGTCACCTGCAAAATATGTGACAAGTCACAACCCTGGTGGAACCCACTGCCCTGTGAAAACATATGTGACCATCAAACCTTGGATTTAAAGGAAGCAATGTTGATTTGTCCCGGTCACAGAAGAGTACACCTACTCTTTATGTTTGGAGGGATCCTGGAAAGGTCCATCCATTCAGTCTATGGTTTGTGAGTTTGATGAAGACATCTTGTCTTTCTGGGTATCTTGTGTGAGTTGGTATAGTATAAGGCCTCTTGGTCCTTATACTGGAGTAAGAGCTGAGTCAGCAGGAATCCAAACACATTCTCAGTAGGAAAACAGACCTGGAGAGTCCACAATGGAACATGCTACCATATGTCACACCATTCAATTTTACCTGCTCTGCTGGAGTTTATACTTCACAAAAGACACACTGTTTTTAGTCAGTCATTGCACATAAGTGGATGACAAACATTTATTTACACTGAACTAACTGTTAACATTTTAATCATTTAGTTATTGATGCTGCAGGTGGAAACTACAGCATCCAACAGGCCTATTTCATGAGGATGTGGTAGTGAATTTAGCAGTGTCACATTAGTGGACAACAAGCTTAGACAAGCTGACTGTCCACTACCTGCTAGGCAAAGAGCAGTAAGTAAGTAACTGTGTGTTGACAAAGGCAACACACAGGAAATGATGTCACAAAATAAGAGCTAAAAGGAGAGAAGATGTTCAATCAGCAACACTGACAACAACTCCAGTGGAAGGATGACATGACTGTGAAAAGTGTAAGTCTAAGTAGATGAATCAGTGCTCCCTCAGGGCTGTGTTTTGGACTCTTTCTACCCCCGTAGTGGTCATAAAGACTTTCTGAATACTTTTGGCTTGTGAAGCAATTTGTCTCTCAGACATGAAAAATCTTTGTTCCAGCGAACGTTGCATCCTTAACTGTTCCTCCTCTGGTGTCAGAATGGAGTGCATAGATGAGGAGTAAGAGAAAAAAAATAGAAGAAAGAGACACTCACAACTTTCTTTTCTTCCCTGGAAAGCTCACTCCTTGTCCTGCTCTATCTTTTCACCCCCTGACATCTTTTCACCTCTCTCTAACTCTCTTACACCCCCCCTCTCCTCCACTGTCTCATTTCCAGACCATTACACTGTTCTGCTCAGCTGGAGCACGCCCATATATTCTTAAAGGGCTGGTTAAACTTAATCATTAGGCTAACAAGCTCCTTGCCCTCCAAATGATCATCCTCAGAATTAGAGGGATTTGTTCTGGAAGGTGAGCCAGTAACTGGGATGAGATGCACAAAAGGCACTGAGAGAGAAGAGAACAACTGCTTTTCGCCAATCTCCTTCCAACCACAAATTAACAGAGAAGCAATTTTGTAATGTTTAATTGCTTAGAGGTTGGCAATAGAGATAACGCATCTACACCTACAGGTGAAGGCCTAAGCTGGCAAACTTTAGCTCTGTCATTACACGACTTTGCTGAATACTTATGAAGGTATTTAGAGGAATAGTGTCTCTAAAAACGAGGCTGCTTTTTCACATTAGAAAAAAAAATTGTGTCTTTCTAATAATGTCAGTGATCAGTAAAGAGTTGATCTAATCAAACTGACTGCCCCTACCATCACAAGCCAAGACAGACAGTACTCTTAAGTTAAAAGAGACAGATTCTTCCACAGGTACCATTTTTATGTTAACAATGGACTGAATGACTAAGTGAAATGTGAAAGGTTTCCCTGACTCTGCATTTCACCTAAGCTCTAAGAGGTTTTTCATTGTCTTTCAGCTCATAGTTTAGGTTTTATGGAGTGCATCTCTCACAGTTCTCATCAGTCTTGTTTTCAGCAACAGCAGAGGGCTGTTTTCAGCAAAAAAAAAAAAAAGGTAAAAGCTGAAAACCTGATAAATTCACTGTACACTACCTGAGGTCTGTACTAAGAAGCAAGTTCAACATACCTAGGTTAACTTTTCGTTATCTGGCTTTACTGAGCCTAATATTGGTCATCCTGGATCACCTGTATTACGAAGCTGGTGACCAACTGGCTCAGTTAAATCTGGGTTTTCCACTGGTTCATGTGAAAGAGGCTGAGTGTCAGATCCTCCACCTTGGTCAGAGTGCCAGAGTGGACACATGGAAACAGCAGAACAATTCCACTCATCTATATAACAAATATCTGTAAACCTGCTCTGTATGGAAAGTGCCTTGAAATAACTTCTGCTATGATGCAGCACTATATAAATAAAACTGACTTGACTGCAAAACAGGGTCAGTAAATATTAGAAAGCAGCATGGAGGCCAGTGACGATGTCACAATGGTTAATTCTCACTTCTCTGTCTTGCCAATGTTGTGTATGGAGAACTCACTGTTCCCATAGACTGTAAAAGATAATCAATGTCCCTGGCTATTTATGCGTTAATCCATCGCGCTGGAAAAGGTTAAAAAATTAGCAAGCTGATAAATACCTGTGTTTACTGCAGAGGGATATGACCCGAGAATGAATGTGGATTGTGCCCTTTCCCACTGAAGACAAAAGCCAGATGTTAGTGGGTGTTAGTAGTTTCTCTTTTGTCCAATGTGTCAAGGGGCTGTAGTGGAGCACTGAGCAGCTAAAGAGCCAGATATTTCAATCGGGAGTTGGTAGAGACCAAAAACAGAGCTAAAAGAGAGCGAAAACTGGACTAATCATGTTGACAAGACACACACCAAATGAATGCTAATCTCGCTTTTTGTCTGCATGTTCAACAGCTTGTTCTGCTGCCTCCAAGAGGCCAAGATAATCACTTCATGAAGCCTTAAGGGTCTGCTACATAGCCATTAGAAATCCCTCATTCCATGTTAGCTGGTTAAGGTACCCAATTATTAACAGTGTGTTTCCATTCCAGACAGAGCCATCTGATTTCCAAACTTCAACGCAGAATAAGTCATCAAGAGATTTAAATCAAATTAAAATACGGGTTTCTTCATTACTGTTGCAATGCAAGTTTGGGGACACAAGTGGCAGCACTGAGCACAATGATGCTCAAACAACACTGTCTGAATCTGTGTGCACTGGGTTTTGTCAGTTATCTTAGTCTAATGGATTTCACCCCCACTCCATCTGTCTAAGACATGTTTTCAATGCTCTACATACACAACATGGTCATGTGACATCAACACAACTATTCACCATCATTTTGAATCAGACATAGTACAAAACATCTTCATGTAGACACATTCATAAACCCCCTTTAACCTTAGCCTCAACCATTGCTGTAACTCTAATCTCAATCTTAATCTAAATCTAAATCTAAGTCCCGGACTAACGCCACGAAGAAGTGAGGAGTAGATAATGTCATCTCTCTGAGGGTGAAAAACATGCTACATGCTCACACACTTAGCTATACACATACACACACACACACATGCAAGCCACACAAGAGGTGGCTGGTGGACAATAAAAGCAGCTAATGGAGAACACCTAGCCATCAGTGTTGAAAGTGGAAAGTGTGCCAGAGTTTCCATTCCACTCTGTAGTGCCGGCTCTCAGGAAGTGTCCCTGATATCACACAGTTAATTGTCTTTATTGTCTGCAGTCCTCCAACCAATATATTATGCTAATGTCAGCAGCTACGCCTGCTATGAGCTATTTATTCACTCCCTGATAGCACTCCACGCACATACATGTTTTCCTTTAGACCATCTGGCTCGGCATGTATGACCCGCTCGGAAACGCATGTATGTGCTAATTAATTAGCATAGCTCAGGAAGCAATTATACTGTGATGTAGTCCCTCCCGACACTCTCCACACACACACAGACACACACTCCTCCTCTCTCTTACTAGCCTTTCCATGGCACTTGAACACACTTCATTAGCTTTGATGTGGAGAAGAGTGAGCATCAGTCCGAGTCGCTGTCACTCGGCATCTGTCCTTGGCTCTTGCTCACACCGACACTGGACGGGCCAAAAGGTTTGTGTTCAGAGGCCATCTGGTGTCAAATGTTACAGCAGAGCAGCCCGCGCAAAGTAAAACCTTATACTGTGTGAGTATACCAAGTGACACACATACACACAGAGCAGTTAACATACCATGCACGTCATTCACGGCTCCCTCACATCTCCCTGGCACTGACTGTTTGAAGGGTGTTTTTGGATCTTCATCTGCATGGCCATGCAAAACATACTGTAAAGATATTAGGACCAGTGCTAAAAAAAAAAAAAAAACATGGTCTCATTTATTTCAATCATTTAGTATATAAAATGCCTGAAAGCAAAAAAAAACTCGTCACCAGTAAATAGAGCTTGATTTGTCTGACAAATATCCAAAACACACATTTACAATGATATTTTAGAATCATGTGAAACAAAGAAAACAACAAATCCTCACATCTGAGAAACCACAATCAATAAATGTTAAACATCCGTGTTTGATAAACAACTTAAAATGATTAAGAATTCAGCAAAGTTGGTGCAGATTTTTTTTTTTAAATCTGCTATCTGACATCATATTAATCTGTGAGTGGTTTCAGCACCAACAGACAGGGCTGGGCAATAAATCATATTCATTCATTTAATTCAAATTTGTTGGCAGAACATGTAAAATGTCTAAATTGTGTAAATCAAATCAAACAAATATGGCCAAAGGATTATTTTCAGTCAAAATAACATGAACGATAGCTGGCTACATTAGCTGTCTTGAGTTACAGCAGTGACATAAGCTGTGGTATGAATAATAAAACACATTCCTACAAAAATTGACTTGAGTAATTCAGGACAGTTGGTGGTTTGGGCTTAAACCTTATAGCTATTCCAGCAATCGCACACCCTCAAGAAAAACAAAGCAGAAAAACTCTGCACACTGATGGAATCTCTCAGTTTGTGTTTGTTAACAAGATATTTCATCCTGTTTCGAGAGCTGAAGCAGTGGGAGTAGACAAAAGTTTATTTTTACTCAGTCCCGCCCACATCATCTCGCCGCCCCAGATACTCACTACAGCACCTAATGTGGATTAATCCTCCATTGAAAATAGTTCCCAACAAATACATTACTTCTTCTTATTTGAGTGGTAATGAACCTGTTTTTTTTTTTTTGTTTGTTTGTTTTTTTTTTTTTTTAATGAAACTATACATTTGTAAGGTGCTTTTATACATAATTGGTTTTGGTCATTTAAATAGGATCTGTTGGCAATTAAAATATATATAAATAAATAAAAATAAACATACAATAACTCCTTCAGTTTACAGTAGTTTACAGTTAATTTATATAAAAGCCACAGTGTGCTTCTCTCCTTAAGAATGATCTTGATATTTCAACAATTTTAGTTTTAATATTTTGAATATTGTCATATTTGACATATCATAACATTCCCGTTTGATTCTGAGGGCCTGTATCTGTTCACCAGTCATTTATTTCTTCTGAATCCTGTAGCAGTCGCTCTGTATCACACTGCGCTGGTGTCAGAGTTTGTATATATAGAGTCTCCAGAGTGTCGGCTCTGATTTCATTTGAACACATGAATGTATCCAAATGAGGGCTGCATGTCAATTCCAACATGTGTAATTTATCATTAACTTACATGAACCTATGACTGTGAACATGAATCCCATTAACATGTGATAAAGAGGAAATGTGTGAAGGAATGTGGAGGAGCCGCAGCTGCTGCACGAATCAGTCCTGAGGAATCAACAGGAGCTCGTCCACTTTCTCTGTTTCTGTAGTTTATGTTTGAAATAAGCAGAATTCTGTACAGCCATGACTTTGGATTGAGGTGTGTGCGTATATAAATGTGTGTGTGTGTGTGTGTGTGTGTGTGTGTGTGTGTGTGTGTGTGTGTGTGTGGAGTGAGTCAAGAGCACATGATGGTTTTTTTTATTTCCTAATCAGCTGAACACACAGCAGTCCATTTTAATCTTGCACCTAACTCTTGGTTGGTCCATGCATATTCATGGCAAAAAAAAAAAAAAAAAAAAAAAACCAAGACCGGGGCAGTAGTGGAGGTGACACTAGCGTGCGTTTGGGGAGATGGGGGGTGTTGAAGGTGGAGGATGGGGGATGGGAGGCAGGAGGGTTTGAGGGGGGGAGGGGGCGTGCTTGTCAGAGTGTGTCACGTTTCCAGACCAGCGAATTTTTTTGATTAAAGTCCCTTATCCGTTTTATCATGCATATCCTCGCTCTGATTAAAGTGATCGGAGTCTGACACTCACAATGTCAGAGCAGGGAACCCAGGAGCACCCCGTTCCCCTCCCTCTCTCTCTCTCCCTCTCTCTCTCTGTCACTCTTTCCAATCCCCCCACCACCCCCACCCCGCCCCATCCTAATGCATGCTTGGAATGTGTAAATCTTAGGCTGGAGATAATGGAGATGTTGATGCCCCACAGACAACTATACAAGACGCCAACACTAATGTCACTATATAGAAAATCATACGCTGTATTCATACTGTAAACAAACACCACTGTATACAGAACCCACTGGTGTGGGCAGGTTGGAATGCAGAATATTAGGAATTCATGAAATTAATGAAAAAAAATGTCCTCTGTGCTCTTGTATTAAAATCAGTTGTTTAATTTCCTCACACAGGATTGGTCCAGGACCCGTAGTCTATGCTCATGGGTTTAAACATAGCATATCCAAGTGTAAATGACAGTTAAATAGTGTATCACAAGATTGTCTATATTGTATGACATGACTGTCAACAGCTCGGTGTTAATAAAGCAGAGGTCTTTATCTGGGCCCCAGCTGGCCTGGTCCCCTGAGGGTGCAGGGGAGCCCTGTTTACTCCTCCTCATCTGGTAAACTCACACTCAGACATTTATCTCCTAACTCTGAGAAATATTCCTACAACCTGTGCTCACTGTGTCTCAAGCTCAGATGGAGATGATCACACTTTTATTCCATCCTTTTCAGACTAAAGTGACTCAGAATACACCTGCAAAGCTTTAGCTCAGGTCCTCTAAAAAGCATCATGTGACTCTGATCTTCATTTTTCTTTGGCTACTTGTTGAAATTTAGAATCCATGTGAAGACAAATGAGGGTTTCACGGCTTCTAAACTCTGGATTTCCTTCTCTTTGAGTTGAGTGCTTGTGGTCACTATGGACACCTTTGGAAACACCTGAAGACTATTAACGTGTGATGTCTGAACTAGAAAGATGTAATACAAATAAACTTTACCAGCACCATTTTATTACAATGCGGGCTTCATTTTCATGGTTTTGAGCAACATTTCTATCAGTTGCATTTTTAACACTAACAACACAATACAAAAGTAAGTCCTGAGGCTGGTTATGGGTCACTACTGTAAGTCTGGGGAATGGTACAGGAAAGTAACAATTTATTTTATTTAAGGTCTGACTGTAAAGAAAACACAGAGGATCAGTTGGCTTAAAAATATTTATGCACATACATTAAAAAAAATTAAAATTAAAACAGGCTCCATCAACCTGATTGGACTCAAACACTTATAATTTCCATATGTTTGTTTGGGGCTGGCTCCTCTGACATGCTAACCCTTCATGAGTCTAAATGCAGCCTGAGATCCTCGAGTAGAGGTCTGTTAGTAATTCCTCTACCTGTGGTGTTCTACAACTGCACTGTTGAACAGAGCCGTTTTATTGTTTTCATTTTTAGTACAATTATCTTTTAACCTCATTTAACCTCATTTGTTCTTCTGTCTGTGTTATTTCACCTTTATCCAGTATTTTTTTGGTTTTATGTTTTTGCATGTTGTAACTACATTTTGAGATTTCTCTGCTTAGTTGATTGAGTATATACTTCCATTCAGACTCACTCATTGCAGTGATTGTCACGAGCCACTGCCTTCATGGTGCAAAGTGCATAACATATACACAGTTCATTAGTATTTATGAACGTAAAAACCTGAGCGCTTAAAGGAACTACATTCTACAGAGTCAGTGTATGCATCTTGTCCAACTCTTCCTCCTCTCCTCCATTCCCAGCTATCCTATCTTCCTCCTTTTCCTCCTTTCACCCAGCCCGGCCCTCGGCAGGAGGGTCCTCCATATGAGCCAGGTTCTGC
>JBBMJY010000009.1:21468462-21482604 GCA_037833715.1 Toxotes lorentzi | reverse complement strand
TCTTGCCACTGTCGCCCTAAGTGCTTGCTCTGGGGTCAGGCTCTGGGTCTCTGTGAAGCGCTTTGAGACAGTTTTGACTGTGGAAGGTGCTATATAAATAAAATTGAATTGAATTGAATTTAAATGAATAGAATGTGTTGAATAAGGTGAAATGCACTGATATCTGCTGTCACAGATACCTTATGTGTAGTTTTGTACTCTGTTTTATTGGCATACTCATCATCTCAGAACGGTTGTTACCAATTTAGGAAGATTTTTTTTGCTGAATTAGAAGATTTTAACATTAAAGAAAACATTATCTTTAAAATTACAAAAATGTTAGAAATTTCCTCAATTGCAAAAAAGTGTTAAATACACAATATCACACAATAGTACAAGTCTACTTTCATTTCCTCACGCACACACGCCTCTCTGCGACGGTGGGTTGAATTACAGCAGAAGTCTTTTAGAATGTCACCCCATTACGAAAGGATGCATATGGGGTGCACTGGGAGTGGGCGTTTCACTTACACACACACACACACTCTCTCTCTCTGTTGCCACACACACACAGGCTTGATGAAACAGCTGGTCCAGACACAGCCGAGACCATCCAATCGGAAATAGTAATTAATGGCATTAGAATATCGCACAGTTTGGTGCCATTGAGGGACTGGATGACTTTAAAATGTGTAAATCCACAAACTTATCTGACCTAGTGACGGGTGGCTTTCCACCCCCTCAGCTAAATAGATTAATTATCTGCAGGGCCTGGTGCTGTCATTGGGAGCCACACGGATATCAGATCAACGCAGATACCGCTGGAAAGCATTCCTTCTGCTAATGATTACAGCACTGCTGCTGCTTACGAATATGTTTACCCAGAGATTCATGGTGCGAGATGGGGCATGCACATAGCTAATACAGTCAAGGAAGGTTATAAAAAGGACTGAGTAAAAGTCCTGTAACATGCCGTACCCTATATTTATTCAGACTTGTTATGTGAGTGGGGATTTTTATTGTTAAGATGCTGATTCCCATGATACACGTTTAACGGCTTTTCAGTTTAACTGTACATGATGCTGCCCGTGTGAATGTTGCATGCAGAGAGCCCTCTGTATAGCAGTATCTTAAAGTGCTGCAGAAGTATGTTCCAAAGCATTACATCCTGGGGCGGACAAATCATCAGAGATTTTGACAACCAATATGGAAAAAAAAAAAAAGAAGAAGAGGAAAAATAAGGAGAAAGAAAAAATAGGGTCCAAAGTCCCTGAAAATGGAGAGAGCAAAGGATCTCAGGGGTAAGTACTAGTTGTCACCCCATGATCAAATAGTACAGGCCGGGAAGCGACCAGAGAGCCTGCGCCTGGGCAAAAAGAAATATAAAGTCCAGATTTAATTCTGATACGGAGAAATAGAATTTCAAAGCTGGATGTCTTATCATTGGCATGTCCCTTTGCCGCACTGATTTCCCTAGCAAAAGCCTGTCAGTGCTATTATGTTGAACATGGAACCAATTTACTGCGCCGGCTAAACAGTGTTACCAGTGCTCTTGTACCCCCTAAATGTTTGAAGTTATCACACAGTGGGAAAAATAGCATTTTGAATGTTTGGGGAGGGGATGTGCTGGGGCTGGCTGGGACAGGAGTGGACTGTAATTGAAAAGTATCAATCAAAAACAAGGCAAGGGTCAGGTAGGGGAAGCTATTATGTTAACCCAGTCCAGCGGCACACTGGAAGAGCCCAAATGCATTTCTTTTGTATTGGTAATGCTCCCCTGCTCTCCAAGCCTCTAAGCCCTGCGACCGGCGGCCTCGTATCTCCGGACGGACGGCAGCTGGGAGGGGAAGGAGGGGATTATCAAGTGGAGCATGTGGCCATTACAGGCCTGCTTCATGATGCTATCTGCCCTCTGAGATAAGCAACCCTCGGCTGGTCAGACATTTCCAATTTCTATACATGAGAGATGAAGACCTTGTGCTTCTGCTCGCCTTCACCTTTTTTATGTTATTATATTTTTGCCCGGCCCCTAACACTGCCCTCTGAGTATATTACAAGTGTCCTTTCATGTGTCTGCTGCAGGCTGGCTGACCTGCTGCTGCCAGTGAAGAGTTGAACTTCACAGATCGGCTCTGCATAGTGGGATATTGAGATAAACTGAAGAGGAAGAACAAGAGGAGGAGGAAGATGAAAAGAGGTCGAGGATAAACAATACATGCAGATGAAGTGCCTGTTAGACAATAGGAAGTAGCTTCACCAAAGTTGGGTAAAATGTATCTTAAGTATTTCCAAACCACAGCCCTGGTTGTGGAATCACTTCCCTCTCATTTGTATATCCACTTTTGCTGTCTGCTTCAATTATACAATATTCCCACTTCACACACAGTTCTTTTTTCTTCTTCTTCTTCTTCTTTGAAAATTCTGAAATGCAAACTAGTTGGCAGGCATAGCTTGTTGAATGTGTATTTCTATCAAGGGGCCCAGAACAAATGCATTTCATTTTATTGAACCACCCTTGTTGTGTTTTGGCCATGACTCAATCTGTTCTGATTAGGCTAGAGACAGGGACAACACACATATTCAAATGGGCTAGACCTCAAAGGGTCACTGAACAATTTCCTCTGTTCATGGAAAAAGGATATTGCGCAGCCATTGGTATTCCCTTGTGGCTCCCCCTTTTTTTCTCCAAGGGCCTTAGAATAAATTCCTGGATGCATTAACATATAAGAAAGTACAAATGACATAGAGTATAGCCAGTGGTTTTTCACCAAATAGCCCTTAGTTAAGGACACCCTTAAGTCGAGGTCAAGCTCAGAGCCAGGGAAATTATGCATTCTCGCCTGGTCTGAAGTAAACTGTGGGTTTTCCATGTATTAAAATGAATTGTTTTACAAGTTTTATCCCCCAGAAATGGGACACCACTGAGATCCAGTGAGCCATTTTTGTGGCGCTCTCATGGTATGAGAAAAGAGAAGGGCATACATTTCAATATATTCTTCTTGGCATTTACATCGGAGAAAGGAGGAGAAACTGATACTGTATTGCAACTGCTGTCTCTGATGTTTTGTCAAGGGTTTATAATCTAACTGGTTACTGGATAAAGCTGTTTTATATGTACTCATCCAGGGTTGAAGAAAAGTCTCCAGTAACCTTGGTAGATGTAACAAAAAATATCTCTTATACCCTGTTATTCCGTTATATGTAGTTTTCCTTTGCTTTGTTAGTGGTGGATCAGATGCAGTGAAGCCTCTAACATGTTTGAACCCATCAAATCACAAGCCAAATATCATTTAATCTCCACAATTAAACATAAGAATACCCAACAATGGCCTAACAATGATGGACCATGCATATTTGCTGTGTGGATTTTGTTGTGTACTTAAAGGTACCGTTTGGAGTTTTTGACCACTGGTGGTAAAATGGAACAGTGTTTTCCGTGTTTTGTTTGTTCCAGCCAGTGGTTTAAAATGATGCCACTGATCAACAGGCACCAGCAAAAGGCAGGGAACAAGAAGACTGTTACTAAGTAAACAAGGACGTACAAAAAACGGACTTTACAAAGGCTTTATGAAGAAGAAAATGCACTACAAATTAGTTGCACACAACACATATGGTGAGCAGCAGTGAAAGTTAACACAAACTTTGATTTCTAGAAAATTCCAAACAGTACCTGCATCAGTGGAGTGGAGTAGCTGTGTAGGTGGGGTCGGGTCAAACAGTAGAAGAACTTGCCAGAAGTTTAAATTGTATCATAGGGGGAAAAGAGTATATACAAAAAAAAACGAGATATGTTGTGTTTCTCATATGGCCTTTATAAAGACATTTCATCTTCATTTTTTCTCTGATCTTCGCCTTCTGTGGTTGAGGTTTGGTTTAGGCAACTAAAACCACTTGGTTCAGGTTTGAGAAAGGTTTGAGAAGGATCACCTCCATGGATGAGAGAACCCACTGCTGACTGTTGGTAGGAGACAGAGATGTGAATGTGATCTTGGTTTTGCGGTTACATTCTCTGTTTGTCTATAAGATACCAGCAGCTCGACAAAACATTCTCAAGGTCCACTTACTCACTGGGTTGGCAGCTTTTGACTGTATGCAAACTTGAGTCCCAGAGGTGATCACAATAATGGAAAGTTTCAAATTGAACAGTTCACTGACAACTGAGATAACTCCAAGGCTGTATTTTACAGTCAAAGTGTAACAGCAGGAGAGTAGGTGGACCTTGACTTGATCGTTTTGGCAGGTCAAGAATAAGGTGTTAAAGTGAATAAATAGTTTGCTTCACACAAGTCAACAACAAATTCTGTCCTTTTTTAGATGAGGACGTGTGTTATTGAACCTACTGGCACTACCTGAAAGGGCTGAACACAGGTAGCTAGCTTCACTCAGAGACTGGTTGGTAGGCAGAGAGATAGTGAAGAGTGGAGAGAACATGCTAGCTTCGTAGGCGGAAAATATGTTTGAATGGAAGTAGCTAGCCATGTAGATAGGTTAGTAGGTTTCATCGGGGGATAGAAAGCATTTGGGTCCAAGTTAACTAGAGTGGTATGTATTGGCAGAGCCAGAGGTAGCCTTCCAGGTAGGGAGGCTGATAGGTAAGAAGGAAGGGAGAGATGGAGGGAGGTAAAGTAGGAATGTAGATGGGCAGGGATGGAGGAGGGTGTCAGGCGGAGGCTTTTTAATTCAGATTTCATGTGGGCTCACTCAGCAGTCACTGGAGTCTAAAGTGACTCTGGGGAGCCTCACAGTTCTATATGCAAATAGAGCAACACACCTGGCCAGTGGAGCAGGCCTGCTGAGAGGTTACTTATGCAAATCTGATTGAGTGAGAGCATATTGCCAGAGCACAAGCAGGCATGTGTGCATGATCGTATACACACACACACACACACCGGTAGTTATTTTTCACTGAGGCTCTGGGACGCCATGTTCCCCCAGAGTAGAGGTAACAGACAGAGAGGGAAAGGACAAAGAAGAGGACAACCAAGAGGGAGAGGGAAAGCAAGACGGAGAGAGTAGAAGTGAATATGGAGGGAGTGAAGGACAATGACAAGACAGATAAAGGCTGGAGGTGGGAAGGAGGAGAGAGAGAGAGAGGTGGAAGGAGACAGAGAGAGAGAGAAAATGTCAGAGGGGGTAGAGAGAGAGAAGGAGTAGGACAGGGAACAGTGTGAGAAGCATAATTCTTCTGGACATAATAGCATCTCTCACTCCCTCTGTCATCATCCTTTTCCCCCACCATGCCCTGCTAGCTTTAAGGGCACACTGAGAGCATGAAGGGGGGCAAACAACACGTGTGCACCAGGTACTTTCCTATGCACACTTTGTGAATGGGCTGAAATAGCCCCTACCCCCTACCCCCTACCTCTACCTCAGAGGCTGGCATTAACCTGCTGATTAAGTGGTAGAGCCTGGCTGGATCTCAATCTCAGTCTGATGCACAGGCCCATGATGTAGACAAATGACTAGAAATCACACTGGCATGAACGGGGCTCTCAGTCAGGCAGCCCCCCAGCTTAGACCCCAAACACAGCACATTAATAAAGAGAGATTTAGTCTGGTGATGATTATTGATATGCTGTGCATAATGTAAAATGCCAGCATGGATAAAGCGAGGAACTTTGTGATGCTGTGCAGACGTGTTTCTAATGATTACGAGAGTTCCTCTGGATCCAGGCCTTATCACAGCACAGGCGGTAAAGTATTACAAAACATTACATTGTTGACGAGTAAAAATATGCATCTGCAGATGTTTGACAGGATTTCTCATCGGCACAGGTGACACAGTTATTAGGGGTTTGGGTACGGAGATAAGATGTCTCACTTTGAAGCTTCAGCCGAGACACTTGAATAAAACTGGTATACTCTGCCCAGTCAGCACAGGAAAATGTTGATATTAAAGGATTTCACAAAATCCCAGATCAGATTTAATGGCAATGTTTTTTAATAATTATTAGAATTTTTTTTTTCTTTCTTTGTGCTGTGAGTAGTGGTGCTGTGAGCTAATATCTTTGAGCACATCACAAGAGACAGAGGTTCCTGAGGTGTGATGCATTCCAGGCTAACCCCAAAAGGTCCGCTCCCCCTACAAAGGCCGACGACCCTATCTTTATCAGCTGTGAGACCTGCTTAGACCTCAGACCAGACATCAGACCTGGACTGGCGTTTCCATTCAAGCCAAATCAAAGTTTTCTGGGGGCAAGTGGGGGACTGAACCAAATTAGCAGGTAACTGTTACTGGCCCTGAAGTCACACAGGCCCTGTTCAGACCTTAAGCTAAGTACAGGTGTGAGACGCATTAAGGACACATTTGAGATCTGATCACTCCACATTCAGGGGTGGACTGGGTTGCATATGGCCACATCTATTTAGGAGTGTGAGCACAAATGTGTCCTGGGCCTCACTGAAGGACCATCCACTCAGCTGATGTCCTCTGTGTAAAAGGACGTACATACTCACTGTAAACAAATACATGTCGTCCGGATCATGTGAGCTGACTTTGTCCACAAAGTCTGAAAATTTCAAAAACCCACAGAGATGAATCATGAGTCTGACAAAAGACTTAGGTGATTTAGTTTGAATGGAACACACCAAGGAACAGAGCCAGTCTGTCACAGGAACAACGCTCCATCAGTTCTTTCAGGCTGAAATTCTGATCAGTCATCACCAAAACATCTGCCATACAAGAAATTGACATTTAAGGTGCATTGATTGATTCACAATTTCAACTCATGCACTGAGTAATATGCAGGACAAGATACCACATTAAAAGCTGACGGTAGCTGTTAGTAGCCTTTGAGCGGCTCAGTGGATTTTTTTTTTTTTTTACCTTGTTATTGTTAACTAGTAAAGATGAGCAGCAAGGGGGCTGCAACCTTGCTGTGCCTAATAATTAAAGTGGTTCAGCATAATAATTCTGATTAATGCTATATTTCCTCAAATTAAGCTAATTTTCCCAACAATACCAATAATAGCATGCTCACAATGACAGTGCTAAAATGCTGACGTTTGACAGGTATAATGTTTACCATGTTCACCATCATAGTTTAACCTGCTACCATGCTAACATTTGGCTAGCTCTAAACAGCGTACAGCTAAGACTGATGGAAGTGTCATTAGCTCTGAAGGTATTTGGTCATGAACCAACGTGTGAGAGTGAGAGTCAGATCACTCAAAACCACAAATGTGAACTTCATAGTGGCACTAGAGGAAAAGTCAGAGCATCACCAAAGTCAACATCATTCATCATCTGGGAACCATGAATGTCTGCACAAAATTTTGTTGCTATCCAAGTAGTAAATGTGAAGCTATTTCACTGAATAAGTGAAAACTTCGACCTGCTGGTGACAGCAGAGGGAATTGTGAGAGGATCATAACAAATGTCAGCCTTACGGTGGCACTATAGGAAAGACAGGGGCCATTAAAACCAGTAGGAAATGTCCTTTGGAGACTGAATGAATGTCTGTACAGATTTTAGCATTTCATGCTGCTTGTGTGGCTGAAAAGCAAACATTAACTTTTGGATTGTAAAAGAATGAAAAATCCAGTCTCCCTCATCACAGTCAAACATGTTACATACTCATCCACCACACTGCCCTCAAAACTCTATGGTACTTTCTACACAGGGCATAAATCATGTGTTCATCATCCAGTATGAACCTAATTCCTTGGGATACTGAGTTGAATATACTGAATCATTTGGCATTTATAGTGAGGGAAGATTTTTAATTGTACATTTCATTCCGCAATGCACTACAGGAGTAAAGTGTGTTCAAATGGAGCACATCTCAAATAAGTCATCTTCCATCCACTTAATCCCTCTGCCCTGTCCATCCACCAAATGCCAGCCTGTCTGGGAATATCTACAGTATGTTTCCCTTCTGATGGATGGCCCAGTGTGTAAGCGCAGAGGACATACCATTTACTTTTTACTGCCTTGCCTCAGGTGTTTACTGCTCTTTCCTCAATAGCTGTTTATTACCCAAGTAATGTTATGTGTTACGTACAGGTAGTTGCCTTTTCTGTTTGCAAGAAGGCTCTAGAAAATCTTCACTGACAGACATGATGACAGCATGAGGTTTGTGTGCTTTTCAGTATTTGATAGAATATAGAATCTAAAACGCCTAAGTGTCAGAATGTCATGAATCTGTTTGCATGGCTATGAAACAAATTCAGACGATACAAATGCTGCTGCGTTATGATGTATTTAGCATGAAATTACAACCTCTAAACTGCACAATATGCTTCAATGTAGTGTGTAATTTTAACACAGAGGCATATAAACCAACCTGAACCTACACATTGTCATAATGTACATCTTTATAACTGAGAATCAGTTATCATATTTAGTTGTATCCTATTCATAAAAAAATGGTTTTGTGCCATAAATACAAATATAGTTTATCAGCTTGAATTGTACCACCTTTTAACTGATTACCACACCCATGGTTGTGGTAAGTGACTTGGAAAAGACGGGCATGGAGGGAAATACCTGTCCGCCTACAACGTCTCTCTCATTGACACACACAGCTTCACTTTTGGTTTTGCTTGAGTTCATTTTCTCTGCCACGTGAACCATCACCTGGCATCAGTCACTCTGTCTGACATCAGTTGTGTTTAATTAGTTGTAACCAAATGTTGGAGGAGATACCTGTCCTCATTGTTTGTGCTAACATGTCAATTTGCTCTTTAACATGTCTCATAAGAGTGATGAATCGAAATTAATTTGATAAACCGTAATTACTGTACATCCAACTTGGATGGGAAGGTGGTGGGGGTGTCTTTGGGTGGAGAAGACCAGTCCTATTTGTGTAAATATGTGATGACTTTGCAAATGAAGCAGTAACAATGTTTAAATATTTGGAAGTTCAAATAGGCTACATGAGCACACCCTAATCTCAGGAATATGGAGAGAGATGAGAGTGTCATCAGTAAATCTGATGATTTTTCTTTTAAGAACAAATGAACCCCTAATGGATACAATCCCACTTCAACTAAGACCATGCTCTGAAAATGTATTTGTTTTTGCTTCTTAACTGAGGGGTGGAAAACCAGCCAAGGCAGCCAGTGGAGGGAAAAATAATGCAGTGTTAGTCAATGCCTCTTGCTCCAGTAATGGCCCAATTAAGGGAAACCAACCCTGGTCCTCTTTAGGTATGTCACAAATTGATTATCTCACCATGAGCAGACAGCCCAGTGCCTCCCAGATCACAGATAACAGAAATGGTGTTTGTGCACATGTGTAAAGTCTGACTGGGCCCAAGCTGGGCTAATAAGCGACTGTTTTCACACTTGTTTAGGCTTTAGAGTGCTCATGCAAAAGAGAAGTGAGGAGGGGGTCAGGGTGAGAGGGAGGAACATCATGGATCGTTGATTTGCTCATTCAGTACCACTCTCTAAGGCTTTTTTTTCCACTATGTGCACATTCAAAGCTCCCTCATCCTTTTGTTTTCCTTCATACATTGTTCTTATGCATCATTCTATACTTCACTCGTCCAACTTCTTCCATGCCTCTCATGTTTTTTTTTTCTGTCATCTTCTACCCGTCCTCTTTATCCCCACTTCTTTTTTCCTCTTCCACCTCTGTTTCACTCATTCTGATTTCATTAAACTGAAGCAAATGAGGAGATTTGCCCCAAACATCATAATCTCCTCAGTCGTCAGCCCCATTTCTCATACACGCTTGCATGCAGCGCCAGGCCGATGCTTATCCAAACATCCAGGAAAGGAAACATCTCTCTGATGAGGTGTTTTCAGACTGGTCCATCAGCATTGTCCCAGACTGCCAGTGCACCTGACCCTCTTATTTACCCCTCCATTCCCATCTAGGGTCTATCCTCCACCCACCCCTCCTCAGCCTCCTCACCAGCTGAACAACAACAGGGTCCCTGCCTTGGTGACTGACAGCTTCCCTAATTGTATCCACTCACTCATGACAATTTGATTAAAATATTACACCAAAGTCTCACCCATTGTTTGTTCCTCCCCTCCAAATCTAATTTTGATTTAAAAGAAGAGAGATTACCTCCACAAGCATGACTGAGGATGCCATTAACTTCAACTTAATCTTTATTACTGCTGCAATTTTTAACAAATGTATGGCTTTCATTGAGTTCCCTTTGTTTGTTATATTTGTTTTTTTTTTTTTTTTTGTTTGTTTGTTTTGCCCATGTTGTCCACTTTTTTCATCTCTGTTATCCTGGTAGGAGTTCAGGACTGGAATACAGAAAAGGTGCATCCAGACTCATTACCCATGAGACGGGAACAGAGTTAAGAAAAAAAAACAATGGTTGTGGAAGTGGATGAACTTCCCCAAATCAGAGCTGATACTATAGAGGACAGTCAGGGACAGTTCCCAAACGGGGACCGTAAAGATTGGCCCAGGGTAGCGAGGGTTCATGACCATGTCAGTGTAACATCCCTGGTCTGAGTCCACAAACCAGTCCCAGATCTCTCAACTGTAATTATCAAATAAAGGCAAAATGTGCCTTCAAAAAACAAACTTCATAAAATACTGCAAAAAGACCAAATCAAATCCAGACCCAAAGGAGGGGCAGTGGACCTGCATAAGAGCTTGTTTGTGCCATAGACATAATCAGCATTTAACTCCATGCGTACAGCAACCTGATTCCTGTCGGAATGTTAATGTGCATACGTTCTTTTAAATAAATAAACACATAATGAAACCATGTATTTTAAGTAAATAAATTGATTTGATTGACACATGAATTCTCCAGTTAAATTTATCTACCTTAGTAGACAGGGAGTATGTTTATTTGTATAGTGGTAGCACAGTTATTTAAATAAATGGTCGGGTTGATTGCTGGACTGATCGTATTTCCTGCCTCATTGGTCTTTATTGTAGCAACATCTATGTGTTTCCAGTTCCCAATTAACTTGGTGAGTATGATGTTATTATACCTCAAAATTACAACCATAAACCAAGTTCTAATGAACCAGATTTATCCTTTTAATTCCAACCCAGCTTTTGGGATATTTCCAGGAGCACAGAGCACAAAGTCAGCCAAGAATGTGAGCAGGAAGACACACTGTTTCATGAGGTCTTAATGGTAATCTATAGAAACTATTCTCTGATAAATCATTTCCCTCTCATTTCCTAATTCGAAAAACAAGCATACATCTGTGTTTTGTGTACTGTAGCATCCCCTGGCAGCTGCTCTTTTTTTTGTTTAAGGTCATCAGCCCAATTAACTAAGTCATCTTTGAGGTGTGCCTGTGAATATGTGGCAGATTAGACCCCTTGTATCATTTTGCTGACACATTTCCTCCAAGCATCTTGTCACCCCTCGAAAACATGCACACATGCAGAGTCAACAGCAGCATGTATGTCCACATACATACTCGCATACATGAATACACACACTAAAACCCATGCAAACACTCGCACACCTTGATTTGCCCCTCCCACGCTCACCCTGCCTTTGAAAGAAAAGTAAATCCGGTGTAATATGATAGTTGGCGGTGGTGGTGGTGATGTGGGGTTTTGGGGGGAGTGAGATAAGGTGGGGGGTTGTAGGGCCAGCTCAATCACTCACTGAAAAAAAAAATTGCCATGTATCATTCACCTGATTTGAATTGTACCCCCCCCCCCACCCCCCACCCCCTTTTTTTGAACCCCTGCCAATTCATTTTGTACATTAAAAATTGGTCAGGGTTGATAAGATTCCATTTTCACGGTTGGCAATGCAGAACTGGCGAAAGAATACAATTACAGACCCCAGAGTAAACTCTCCGAATGTCAACTTGATGTAAATGATCAGAAGGCAGGGCGCCACAAAAGAACAGGCTTCAACTTCAACAGCCCCCCCCCCCCCACACACACACACACACACACACCACCTCTACCTCTCTCCCTTTTGTATACGTCTGTGTCTCTCTACCTCCAGCTCTCTGCTTCTCACTCGACAGCCTTTCAGCCTGGCAGTGGCAGACAGGGCTGCTGAAGTGCGGTTTGTCCTGGTGGATCACGGGGGGCGGGGGGAGTTTGGAGTCACAGTGGCAGTTTGATAGCAGACTGACATTCATAGGAAGTGTTTGAATGTATTTTGCCTTCCACAGAAACACTTTATAATCCTGTGTAATCCTGTGTTTTCTGGCTTGATGAGACCACTCATCATGCTATAGCCTGGGTGACCAGGTCAACACATGGATTTATGTGTACAAGCATGTGAAGGATGGACATGCTGTGCATAGATAGAGTCTCCTGTAATAACAGGCCCTTTCACAATTTATCAGCTGTAGTACAACTCTCACATATATTATGTATGTTGAATGAGTTGTATGTTGCTGTATCCTCTCACTTCACCATGAGGGACAACGGAGTCTGATGTTTCGGAACTTTCTGAAGTTGAGGTGGTGCTAATACAAAGCTTTAGCAGTCTGAGTTAGCTGACCACATCTGGTGTCTGGTAGTCACATGTAGGTTAATTGATGGTGTTTTGTTTAAGCAACAAATCTGCTTGCACATGCTGAGAAGTATGCCCCCACCAGGCTCCACCAGGAAGCATGAAATATCAAAATAAAAAGACCCTTTGTTTGGGGAAATAGCCTGTTCTCCTGATTGTGTAGTGGCCTTCCACAGAGAGTGGCACGTACACTCTGATGATGAAATTTACTTCACTCAGATCCTAGCCAACCCCAGCTAGGTGTACCTAATAAAGTGGCAGCTGAGTCTAACATCTATAATGTTCTCCATGGGCTAAATAGCTGGAAATGCGGGGAGAATGATGTCGGCTCTTGGCACCTCTACACAGTAAATTTCCTCTGCTGGCGCTGTGTTTGATTCAGATGTCACCTCCTTTCACTACAAGGTGTCATCCGGTTTGACCTGAACCCCCACTCCCCCACACCCGTGGTGTCACCCAGATTGGGATCCAGCCCTCTGTGGTGGCAGCAGGATGCTTTGACACCTCTCAATAACAAGGGTCGTGTCCCTGCCATCCGATCACACATTACCAGTCTCCAACGTGCCCCATGACTCCCCACCACTCTCCCTTCCTTCTTCTTAATGACTCTCTCTCACTGCATCTCTGTCTGTGTCTCTCTGTTCTCCCCTCTCTGCTCCATGATTATTCAGAGGTTTGCACATTAGTCAAGTTGGCTGTGAATGACAGGGTTATGCATAAATTGTTTGCAGTAGCTGAACTTTGACACTTAGCAAATAGATGGAGAACATGCGCAAGCCAAGACATCTAATGCAAGAACCAGGCCGATGTTCACAGAGGTTAGGGGTCAAAGAGACTGTTTGCATCAACACCAGTGTGCCTAATAGGACTCACAATATGTCTGCTTGTATACACCAGAAATGCAGTGGTTCTACTCCAATGCATCTGATCCAACAATATGCTTCAGTTTAATCTGTGACATTTACGTGGGCTTTGAGACCACAGAGCATGTTGGTAGCAGCAGGCAAGATAGAAGGATGTCAGCTGCTCAGCACAGAGTGAGTCTGTGCTTTGAATGGAAACTGCTATCTCCAGAAAGAACAAATAAGAATATGATGATAACAAAAACCGATTGTCATATATCAAATAATGGAAAGGTGCTATAAAAAAAATAATAATAAATTAAAAAATGTGTCTCCTTCACCCTGCAGCTACAAGAAAAGACATCACTGGAGATAAACTTGATTAAAACCAGTTAAAATGTAAAATGTAAAAAAAAAAAAAAAAAAAAAAAAAGAAAGAAAGAAAGAAAAAAACAGGAATCATTTTCAAAGTGTGCCTTATTGTGTGTTGCAATATTATTTATGCTATTTATTGGTAGAACATGCATCATATTAGCCTTGGACTCTAATTAGCCAACACCACCACCTCATTTAATGTAACCACTTAACTCTTAAATGGTCAGACACATATTTTGGAATGAATGAAAGTTGCTATTTTTTAATGTAACTGAGCTAAAATGACACAATTCCACGACTTTTTTTAAAACATGACCTTTATCTTCCAATTTACCAATTTAATTTAGATAATTTACCCACTGTGGGTATAAATTTAACTTTCTCTCCTTTTTTCATAGCTCATGTGCTAACTTTTTAAAACATTTGATGAACAGTTAATTAGACACTTCATTTCAAGTTTTGCATTCAAGTTCAAAACTTTCATTCAAGTTTTAAAAAGTGACAAAAAAACTGAACAGCAGTTA
>JBBMJY010000009.1:21455962-21463462 GCA_037833715.1 Toxotes lorentzi | reverse complement strand
AATTATAGAGTGGCTACCTAAGGAGCTTATCAACATATGCCCCTGAACACAGCTTGTACTGTGAAGTTTTGTTTTGTTTTTTGTTTTTTTCATCAGAATGGATTTGTCTTAGATACAAGTGCGACATTTTTTTCATTTGTGGTGTCAAAATGCAACACAGTGGTTAAATACAGTGTCAGTGGAAGGAAAGCATCCACGGTCTAAAACATGGAAGCCAGGCACACTCAACCACCAGCTTTAGCAACATTGTTCTCCATGTTGGGACCAATAACCTGAGGAGGAAGTCATTAGAAATCACAAAAGAAAACCCAGTCAGGACGTTTGAGTTTTCCAGAAAGATGAGTCAGCATCAATTAATTACGTCTAGCCCCTTAACCATGAGGGGGTAATGATGAGATGTACATTAGGTTTACTTCACTGAACCACAACTGAAAACACAATGACGAGATGTTTTATTCCAGTTCACACATCATTTACCATCAGCTCTACAGATCGGCCAGTTACTGAAAACTCCAGCCTCAACAGAGTATCAGTATAAGTATCAGATGACTGTGTGCTAAAGCCTCACTGATCTGGACATGATTGGTTAAACTGTACCATACCGTGATCCTCTGACTCTTCATCTAGTGCCATCATCAGGTCAAGATTTTAATTTGTTCCTTCTTTTTATGTCCAAACACCTGCAAAACAATGCAAAACTGTTAAGAGCAATGCTAATTAATATTTGAATTCTCCAAAGGATCTGCATCGTTTGGAAAGCAGCTTCGATTTTCAAAAGTAAACGTCATGCTCTGTCTACCTTACCATATCTTTTCAAAACAAAGGCACACCACTGTGTGTGTGTGTGTGTGTGTGTGTGTGTGTGTGTGTGTGTGTGTCTGTGAGAGACACCGGTGTTAGCTGTTTTCCTGACCCTGACCCTGAAATCAATTTTTTACGAGTGTTGCAAAGCTCAAATAAAAACAGAGCATTATGAGCTGTTGACTCTGGCTCAATAAGATCCAGGCAATGTAAACCATGAAGTGTCCACACTCCACACAGCAAGTAAAGCAGACTTTTATTACATCACACCACAGCAAGGGTCTGTGATATTTAACTCATTTATGGAGTTAGGAGCAGTACGGGTGCAGCTGATGCAGTGGATCTTGTCAATATTTCATGTTGAGAGCAATTTAATATATTACATTGTCACTGTGTGCTCTTTGAGCCAGCGCAGTCATCAGCCTTCTCTCTGATTTTCCTTAAAACATATTTGTGTGGAATATATTTGCTTTGTAAGCTCCCACCATATTCCAGAGCTGCCATCTCCACCCTGCTGGGCCCGTTCAGACTAAACACACCCGTCAGCCTTCCATCAGTACCGGACAGGGCAGCAGAGATACACACCACAAATATGAATACAGAACTGTGATTTAGTATTGTAATTTAAAAAAAAAAAAAAAAAAAAAAAAAACGAGCAAATATCTGCAAAGCTGATGTTGTGCATGTAACAACAAACAGCTACTTAACACGCAAAACTGACTGCACATGACAGGACGAGTACTGTGACAGCACAGACGAGCTACTACCCAGCGTATCGGAGGAGTGACAGATCACAGCGTTTGTTTCCATGCTCAGGGACAGTTAGAGAGTGTTTCTCTGCAGCACTGCAGGGTCAACTACAATACACCATTGTTTCCTGTTTAGAATTACCATGGTGAGGAAATGAAGAGGAGAGAGCCTGACAACCTTCATATTACAACGTGATGGGAGTGACATTCAGTGATGAGTGACGATAACTTTTTTAGGTCAACTCCACACACACACACACACACACACACACACACACACACACACAGTCATTAATTAGACAACATTCTGCCATCGGCTCAAGACATCTGTTTGAAAAACAAAAGAAAGGGTGGAAGAAAGGAAGGAAGACTATCTGTCTCCTGATGAGGCCCATACCTAAGAGCTGACAGACGCGCTTTGATGCCGCCATCCCTCTCTCTCTCTCTCCCCCTCTCTCTCTCTCGCTCTTGTTCCACTTTTACTGGCATGTCTGGAGAGAGAGGAAGGCCTTTGTCAACATGAAATGCAGGCGTTAAGTGAGTAGAGTCATGCAACATATTATGATTGAAAATATTCTAAGGAAAGACCCCCTAAGATCCCCCTCCCACCCCCCACCCCTCCTCACATGTCAGCATGTCAGAAAGAAGGGCATAATGTATTAATTTGATTTTATACTGGTAGAGGGGAGTAAAATATCTGTTGATGTTAGGATGAGACAGACTAGGGTTGTGTTTATGTGTGTGTGTGTAGGTGTGTGAGCATGTGTGTGTGTGTGCGTGTGTGAGATACAATACTCCTGCTGCAGGTTTGCTGCTACAGGTCTATGACAAACAAAGGTCTGGTACGCATGCCACTGGTACACTCCTATGGCTTGCATCTGAGGGTAGGGACATGCAACTTTAGTTGATTATATATGTCATCTATAAAGCACCAGAAGTGAAACTTGCACATTGGAATCTAACAAACAAACCAAAACAAGTATTTTTTACAAAAAAAGAGAAAATCAGAAAATTTTACATTTGAGAAGCTGAAACCAGCAATAAAGGTTTAAAGGTTCTGATCAGGACCTAACTTTGAAAAACAGAGTCCTGGTTTCAAACAAAAAGACAAAAAAAAGCATTTATTTTCATGTCTATGTCCAATGTCTATATCTATTTCCCCTGTGATCAGTCCTGTCTGTGTGTGTCCATCCACCTCCTCATCAGGGAGGGAACCTAACTAGGGTAACTAAGCTAACTAACAGCCACCGTGTCATCAGGGCACTTAATGTGTGGTGGTGGCTGCAGACTGATCTCCCTGCTGCCTGGCTGTGGCCCAGATCACCCTTGTCAGTTTAGTGATTGTAAAGTAGCCACAGGAGGTGATGAGGCTCAGCCAGTTCTACGCCAGCCAGCAGCATTAACCAGCTACTCAGGGCCAATTAAAAGGCTTGTTTTGACCCCAGGGGCCAGGACAGCAGTGCTAGCATCCTCCCTCCTCCCTCTCCTGCCTCTCTCTCTCTCTCCCTCTCTCTCTCTCTCCCTCTCTCTTTGGGGCCTTCATTAAGGACAAGATGCAGAGGATTGATCTCCAAGGACACCTCGGACACACAAATATACAGCACACACACACGCTTATGATTCCATTATGAGCGACAGTGCAAGACCACAGTTAAACATGCACACAGTGCCCCCCACACATGGACACACACAGGATGTAATTAGGCAGAGCAGTAATAACAGCAGCATGTTCTGCAGCCTACAACACTGCATTAGCAAGAGTGGTGTTGAAAGGAAAAAGCAGGTTTGCGTCACCATAGCGCTGATGTTGGGGACAGTCTGTTTACCTGCGAGCACCGATGAGGAAATGCATTGTGGGCATTTCTGAACATGACGCAACTATACCCAACCAAATGAAAAGTGCAGCTGTGGGGCTGATGAGAATGAGGCTGCGTATCACAGCAGAATCCTTGGTCAATTATGATATTTATGCTTTAAAGGGTGCTCCACTGATTTTCCATGTTTAGGTCAGTGTACCCATCATAGGAAGTACTACCCAGCCTGATGTGACAGCCAGATGTATCTTCTCTGTGACAAACAGACATGATCAAGTTGCATTATAGTGAAACACTAGACGCGTTTTTGGAACTTGATCCATACTAGGGAATAAAACACAGGACACTCAGCCCAGCTCTGTGGAACTGCAACGCTAAATCACTTCAGTACTCTCATAAGGTGGAGGAGGATCGGGAGGTTAAAGGATGATGTTCAGCAGAAACCTGAAACTGGTCCCAAAGAAATTATATTTACATCGTATCTGTGAAATGATAATTAGTCATTATGTGTGATATTTCTTTTTTTTTCATTTTCCTTTCTCTCTTAATGATTTATCATCTTCCAGCGTGTCCACAGCAGAGAGTCAGACAGAGTCAGATCGATACAGAGAGTCAGGAAACTTGTGTCTGTTGTTCCCCATCGGCAAACACGCCCCCATAAAGAGAGGCCTGCAGCCATGCCTGGAGGAAGCACCGGCTCAGCAGCACTCTGACTGTCTGACCAGGACCCAGGGACCAGTGCCATAATGTGCTTTTAATTGGGGACTGGGAAGCATGGTGCGAGGCCAGGTTTCACAACACATGTTCCAGGGTTACTGCTCAATGTGTAATAAATGGGATTTATGGCACGTTGCTCAAACACGTCCCCCTGGCAGTTGCAGAGGGAGTGATGTAGGGTGATGCACAGATGTGGGGATGTCTTGTTTAGCGGTGAAATTCAAAGCAGGGCCACACAACATTTACTGCTGTTTGTTGTGTTGTTTTTGTTTTACAGATAGAGGAGACAGTTTGAGATGGTTTGGGACCAAAATCTGTTAAGAATTATGAGCTATGATCCACTGAACATACTGAACTGAAACTCTCAAAGTCAAAGGACTTACAGTTTATCAACGTCCAGCTGTCACGACTGTACTAGGTTTGAACCCAAATGCACGACTCAACAAAGATCTCAAAATAACAGTCTATATTCACAAACAAAATCACTCTAAGCGAGGAAAAGCTCCTAGAAAATAAAAGACTAAGTTCGCCGCCTCCGATCAGCGGCCCTCTTCATGCGATCCACGCTGCGGAGCAGGACCTTCCGGGCGGCTGCCCAGATGCGGCGGCAGTTCCGGACCATGGCATGGGCAGATGGGACGATGATCTCCTTCTTGGTGTCTGAAAAAATAGGACGTTGATAGCCAAAAACACACTGGAATGGAGACATACCGGTGGCTGACGTGGGAAGAGAGTTGTGGGCGTATTCCACCCACACCAGGTTTTTGCTCCAGGAAGCCGGATTCTGCGATACCAGGCACCGAAGGCACGTCTCCAGCTCCTGGTTGAGGCGTTCAGTCTGGCCGTTAGCCTCAGGGTGGTAGCCGGGGGTGAGGCTGGCATTGACACCAATAAGTCCACAGAACTCCTTCCAAAACCTGGAGACAAACTGGGGCCCCTGGTCGGAGACAATGTCTTTGGGAAAACCGTGAATGCGAAATACATGAGTCATACGGATCTCGGCTGTCTCCTTAGCCGATGGTAACTTGGGCAAGGCTATAAAATGCGTCATCTTAGAAAATCTATCCACCACAGTGAGCACCGTGGTCTTACCTTCTGATACTTTGAGCCCCGTGACGAAATCCAAGGAGATATCAGCCCAAGGTCGAGTAGGCACAGGGAGAGGCTGCAACAATCCCATCTGTGCTCTGGACGAGTTCTTATTGCGGGCGCAGACAGAGCGTGCCTCCACATATTCCCGCACCTCTCGCTCCATGGAGGGCCACCAGAACCTCTGGGAGATGGCATGCATAGTTCTTTTAGTCCCAGGATAGCAGGTGAGCAGAGAGGTGTGAGCCCAGTGGATCACCTGTGGACGCATGGTAGCAGGGACAAACAAACGATTTTCAGGACCATTTGCACGCTTCACCTCTGATTCTATTTGCCAGGATACCGCCCCTACCATACGATTCAGTGGTAGGATAGATTCAGGCTCCTTGGCAGAAGGCTCGGGGTCAAACAGGCGGGACAGGGCATCAGGCTTGGTGTTCCGGGACCCCGGCCTGTAAGATAACACAAAGTTAAAGCGACTGAAAAACAGAGTCCACCTGGCTTGACGAGAGTTCAGTCTCTTGGCTTTACGAATGTACTCCAAGTTCTTGTGATCAGTCCAAACAAAAGGGTGTTGTGCGCCCTCTAACCAGTACCTCCACTCTTCCAAGGCTACTTTGACTGCTAAGAGCTCACGGTTCCCAACATCATAGTTTCTTTCAGCCGGAGAAAGCTTACGTGACAGGAAGACACAGGGATGGAGCTTGTCGTCCTTCTCCGAGCGTTGGGAGAGTATCGCCCCTATCCCGTCATTGGAGACGTCCACCTCCACCACGAACTGCCGACTGGGGTCTGGAACCGTGAGAATGGGTGCAGTGACAAACCGAGCCTTGAGCTGCTGAAAGGCTTCCTCAGCTTGAGGAGACCACAGGAACGGGTTCTGTGGAGAGGTGAGAGCATGGCGAGGGGCAGCTATGGCGCTGAAGCTTCTAATAAACCGCCTATAGAAGTTAGCAAATGCTAGGAATTGCTGAACCTTCTTGCGGCTATCAGGAGTTGGCCATTGAGCCACAGCGCTGACTTTTAATGGTTGGGGCAAAAGACTAGTCTTTAACTTAAGCCTTTTGGCTAGGTCCCAATCAATAAGGCTCTCATCAGCCCCAGAGTCGATCAGTGATCCTATGGACAACGAAGTGTGGAGATGCTTCACCTGGACCTCAGTTAACATGCGGGGAGGGTAGTCAGATGAGGAGAATCGGCTCACCAGGACCCTCCTTTTCCCCGGTGAGCCTTTTCTTTTACCGGACACATCGAGATGAGGTGACCCTGCTGTCCACAGTAGAAACACCTTCCTTCCCGAAGGCGGCGACGACGCTCCTCAGTGGACAGCTTGGCTCATCCTAGCTGCATGGGTTCCCCTTCCTTTCTTGTAACCACCTCCTCTGGTGGGTCTGAAGATGTGGAGTGCGGAGACTTCCGCCAGCTGGACGGGAAAAGACAGCACGCCGTACAACTGATGGTGTCTGGTGGTCTTTAGTACGCTCATGTAATCGGTTGTCCGTTCTTATTGCTAGGGAAATCAGGGAATCTAGGTCAGCAGGCAGATCAATGGGTACTAACAAGTCCTGGATCTAGTCAGAAAGTCCTTTCAGAAAAATGTCATACAAGGCCGTGCTATTCCATCCACTGTCAGTGGCCAGGGTACGAAAGCGGATGGCATAATCACACACTGAGTCCATACCTTGTTTGATGGAACATTCTCTCGCTCTATCTCGATCCGAAGAAGTAGGATCAAAAGCACGTTTCAGTGCCTCAGTAAATCCGCTGAGAGACTGGCAAATAGAAGATCCCCGGGACCACTCAGCTGTAGCCCATGCCTTTGCCCTCCCAGTGAGGTAGGAAATCATGAACAGCACCTTGAAGCGGTCTGAGGGAAATGCTGAGGGCGATAGTTCGAAATGCATTTCACAGTCAATGATAAAAGACCTGCATTTTTCAGACTCACCGGAGAATCTTTCGGGGGGTGAGAGGCGGGGGGCAGCGAATTGAGTCTCTGGACTGGGTGACTCTCCCATGGCGGCCTGAGACGGGTCTTTCGGACGAGGAGCCTGGCCCTGTTGAAGTTGAGTAGCCAAGGCGTTCATCCGCGAAGACATGGTGGCTTGAAACCTCTCCTGGCTGGTTGCTAATTCCTGCAATCCATGCAGTAGCGAGGACATCCGGTCCTCCTGTTGCTGCAGGCAGGTGCCTTGGGAGCGAATGGCCGCTGCCAGATGATCTGAGTCGGCTGGGTTCATAATGGCCAGTTCGTAATGTCACGACTGTACTAGGTTTGAACCCAAATGCACGACTCAACAAAGATCTCAAAATAACAGTCTTTATTCACAAAC
>JBBMJY010000009.1:21418396-21442768 GCA_037833715.1 Toxotes lorentzi | reverse complement strand
TTGGGGGTGTCGTTGTGGGGTAAAAAGCCAAACTTTTGAACTTCGGAGAGGTGAAAAGGGGGGGGCAAAAGGGGGGGGGGTTTGGGGGGGGGGGTCCCCCCCCCCCCCCCCCCCCCGTATTAACATGTGGTTTGAACCTGGATATCTCATGTGGGTGGGGAAGCACACATGTTAATGAAAGTGTGAATTCACCCTGGGCATGGTGTAACCAGAAAACAATCAGATTAGCTGCTTTGGTTTGCAATAAGACTGGAACCCAGCCAGGTGTAAATGACACCTGTGCAGTGTGTGTTCAAAAGCCACCCAACTTGCCTCTTCCTGTTATCTCAGGCTGCCTGTCAAAAACCCAAAACAACACCTTCCTCTGCAAAGGTGAGAAGAGCCCAAACAGCAGCATCACGCTTAGCTCAGTTAGTAAACCTAAACTTAGTTCTACTCCTGAACGAGCATCTTCAGGCTGGGAGAGTTGGACTCTTCTTCATTTGTCTCTCTGACAGTCTGTCCTCACACACTACATACACAAGAATATGTATAAGCAATATAAGTGCAAGCGGCGGTTTGCAGGTTCTAACCTTTGTGCTCTCAGTAGAAAGAAGCAGCTCGATCATCACCACAGTGTCAGTCAAGTGTCCGTGTCATAAATAACATCTTATCTGGAGGTAATGACAGACTTATGAAACGAGATAAAGGCTCATGAAACAGAAAGGTGTTGTTCTGACGCTGTTTCACCTGCAGCCGATGCAGGTTGCTTGGTATCTTTGATTTATTGCCATTTTCACAAGTGCATCACTTAAATACTGAGTGTATTGGTGTGTGTGTGTGTGTGTGTTCAGGACACAGTGTTGAATGTCCCCTCTGACTTTAATCAGGATTTCTCGGAGACAGCTTGAGTTATGGCCAGTCTCCTGCAGAGCTCCGCCCTTTGCAAAGTGCTTTGGATTGATAGCGGCCATGTTTGTTTTGGACCAATCTTGTCCATTTATAACAGAATTATGTATCTCAGTCCTGCAAGGCTACGTCCTCAATTTTGCTGTTGATAGAGCCGAAATCCAAAAAGTTTATATGAAATGATGTTAAAAAAAAAAAAAAATCCATCATGGTGGACTTTTATGGTCCGAGAGGCTTTTTCGTAGAGCACACTGAGCTGGACTTGTCTGTCAAATTTCAAGTCAATTCCGGTGTGAGGAGCGTGGTCTTTCCAAAATTAGGTGTATTTGGAAGTTAAATACAGCGCCACCGTGTGGCTGACTGGACTCATATTTCATGGGAAGCACTTACCCATCATTTCCAGTTATTGGGCCAATGTTTCTAGCTCATTTCAGCTCACAGCAATTTGAGCCACTGTGGCACACAACAAATGATCATGAAAATAATAATTATTATTATTGTAATCAAAAAAACCTGCACAAACACAAAAGGGTTCAGCTCCTTTAGGGTTAGATGTTCGCTCTCATCTTGGTCTTCCTCTATTGTGACATCAGTGAACACACATAACCACCGATGCATCCAGAGCAGGGAGAATACACAACACTGACACTGAAAAGAAAGAGTTCACACTTTTACCTAAGTTCCCATATTTCTGATGCTTCTCCTTTTCCAAAAAAAAAAAAAAAAAAAAAAAAAGAAGAAAAGATGAAAATTAAATGTGTGTGTACATTTTATCACATCTGCTATCGCCTTTTGAGAATTGCAGGTAGCGGAGTGTTTAACATTCTCTTGTCAAGCGTCCTCCTGCTGGGACAATAAATGCCTGTCCAGTTTTGCTCACAGTGGCGGCTGCAGATTACAAACAGCAGGAGCACGCCGAAGTCTGAACACAATACCGATAAGGACGCCTGTCTTAGTGCTGGCGCTTTGGCTGGCTTCTCCTCACGCCAGGAACCCGCTGCTTTTAATATTTACACAAAACTAGAATGGCAAATGTACCGTAACTTCACACACACTCCCTCCTCCCCCTCCACACCTGGAACCGGTGTGCATATTTCTGTGTGTTTTTGTCTTTTGGGAGAGAGGGTCTGATTTTTGAGGAAAATGGGAGAGGGAGGGCTAAATTACAGCACAAACAGAGTGAAATTTCCATTGCATCTTTTCATCCAGGAGTTTCAGGAGGAGGTAGGTGTGGATGATTGCAGCTGTTGAAGAGTTGTTATTGTAGTTTTTTTGGGGGGATGGGGAGGGGGTGAAATTCAGAGAGTTTCTGTTTCAGTTTTTTTTTTTTTTTTTTTTCAGGTGAGGGTGGAGGGTGAAATGTAGATTTACTGTCTAAGCTGTGACAATTGAAGAGCCGGGGGAATGTAGAGAGAAGACGTAGCAGGCCACTGACACAGCACATTATTCACAACCGCAAGACAAAGAAGTCCCCGTGAATCACATTAAATCCCAATGAAAAGAGAAATGACTTCGTTTACCTTTTTAGAGCTAATCTTTGGAGTTGTAACAGAGCCAGAGCCGAAAATACATGCATTCTTCAACATGTCAAAACTGTAACATCCTAGATTTTGGCAGATTTTAGTGAACAGTTCACAGCATACTGCTTCTGTTCAGAACAATCTGACGCTTTATTCCTCCCTTCGACTGAAATCAGAAACTTTAAAGAAGCATGAGTTCAGGTTTTACCTACTCGGGTCCAGTGCAACAAGCTAAAAAACACAACACTGACATGTGCTAACATAGATACGGAAATACAGAGCAACATTAGCATTTATTTGGAGTGGTGTTTATTGTTCACCTAATGATTCCTTTTAGCTCTGTTTTTGTTCTCCATCAGAGAAAATATCAGCGGCTAAAGATATGAAATAGTTAGAAAACGGTGTTCACTCCTCGTCACTAGAAGTGAATCTACTTTGAAGAAATTTCTGTTGGAGCTCCTCAGCAGCTCAGGGAGAAGCTGCACGTACTTCAGATCAGGTTGTTGAGTTGTGACCTAAACCTTCAGCTGGAGCTGCAGTCGGTATAGAAATGACACAGCGAGAACATGTGGAACACAATCATAACTCCGTACACCCACATATCCATGAATAAACACAAGAACAACCAAAGAACAAACAAAAGGAAAAGGGAACACCAGTTTGACGCCTGCTGATGTGAGAGACAAGAACACACCCCGGCAGATGTTCAGGCTACATCGACTCTCACGCGGCGATGGTGTCAAAGTTTTTGTAGATCCACTTTTCCTTCATCCGCCCCGCGCTGGTTTGAATCCAAAAGTTTTGTACTTTTTTGTGGAGTGATTAGTGATTTTGTCATTTCAGTAGGATTTACACCACAGTTAATCAATGAATCTGATCACATTCAAATTCCACAAAAGCAGCCTGAAAAAAAGGTTTTAAATGTGAACCCTGCATTACGACGTCAGTGCAGACAGACAAATAATAATCACACATTCAACCGATTCAAGTATATTTCTCCAAAGTTTTAGATTTTCAAATTAAATTTAGTGGATCTTTAGGTCTGATTAATTAAACTAGCATAAACTCATTGATTCAATAAAATGATTTCCCTTTCAAATCTGTCATGGATAAAACATTCTGAGAGAGGGAGAGTCTCCTGTTCCCACTATATATTTTGATATGAGATGCATTTACTTAATTTCCACTTCCCTTAAAACATAAATAAATCCTTACAATGGTAAGACATTCTAACTGCAGTGTGGTAGCAACTGTGCACAGTGCACACATGGGCAGTTCGTCACAGATGGATGTTGTAGTAGATGATGGTTTTCTAAGAAGGTGTTTCCTTGATTCCTCTCTCCTAACATCTTCTCCTTCAGAGGGAGGGAGGGAAAAGACTCAAGTGAGAGAGAAGCGGATGCAATTAAGGCACCGGAGATGTGTCCTGTGGTTAATGGTGGCTGGCAAACTATGAAGGGACTCACTACCAACAACCACCACTACTGAGTGTGTCAATAGTGTCTTTGCTTTTGTCCACACCTTGTTGCCTGACACTCCTATGATGTCACTTGACGTCTCACCCAACACGCTTTCGAAAAAAAAAAAATAGGATTTAGAAGTGAAAACTAAAGTAATTGTAATTTTTACTTTATGTACATTTAAAACTGACATAGTTTTGCTTTAAAATGCCAAAGAACGAGCCTGATCCCAGTGTACTGATGAAGGTTTGACTAACAGTGATCTTCACCTCCCTGACTTTAAACCGTTACTGAATGAAAGCACAGGAAGGATGAAAACATTCCAACATTCCAAGTCTATTTTTCCTTCATGTGTGAACTTTGGGACCCTGCGTGAAGTCTGCTCCAGCTGTACCTTCCACTTCAGTTTCAACACTTTGGATCCCCTCCCGCCCCACCCCTCCAAAATAGTGACAATTGTCACAAACACAGGAAACCCACTGGTCGGGCAAACTGTTATTGAGTTATTGGCGCGTGGTCCCACGGAGGGTTGGCATCTGTATCATGAGAGCGGTGGTTAGGCCACTGCTGTGAGGCTTTCACGCGCCACCGCCTCGCCAATCGGAGGCCGACCACAGCAAACACATGGGCGACAACTGCCTGCCAGCCCGGCCGCTGGATAACACGTCCATGCAAAATGAAAAAGGCCGGCCGGGGTGAAAATGTGCACCTCTCTCTGCGAGCAGAAAAGATGGTAGTGTTGTGTTTAAGTGCTATCCCCTTTTCAACTCCAGCTCTCCCCACACACACACCTACATTCATTTGCTGCCATTATGTACCACTGCCCCCTACTGCGGTACTACGGATGTGGTGCCCCCAAGGTCAGTGTCTGGGAGGTGGGGGTGGGGGTGGGTTGGAGGGGAAAGCCAGGCAGGGGGCTCTTTACTCTTCAAGAGGCTAGAACAATCAATGGCAAGCCACCAGCCACCACGGGGGCCCCTACGGGCCCTCACAACACCAACATTGGTGGAGATGTCTTCCTCTGTGGGGAAGGAAGGGTGGTAGCCTGTTGGGAGTTAATGAGGAAGGTGGGGGGTCCCATCAGGAATGGACTGTAAGCTTAAGGACAGGGGTGGATGGAAGGAAAACGGACATCTTGTCAACAGCTTTTCATGTGTGAAATGTTTCCCTCTAACACTCGTGATAGAAATGAACGTCTGACGATTTAACACAAGTTTCACAACAATGTGAAAAATATGTGTCAGAAATATAACATTTCATAAGCAGGACAGGGATAGACAAGAGGACAAAGACCTGCACCTGGAAGCCAGCGATTCAGGTTTGACCGAGTCTGGTCAGAAAATGTGACCGTCACCGTCCCGCCTGCTCTGTAATGTGCATCATTACCTGAGCTGACACACCCGGCCTCAGCAACGCTGCATCTGTTCCTCCAAAGGTTTCAGGAAGTCAGATGTGAACGAATCCACATTTATAATGTTGAAATGGTGTAAGCCAAAAATCAGCTTTAGTGTTTCCTCACTAAGGAAAAAAAAAATCTGCCATTGCTGGACACCATTACTGATAGATTCGTCAATAATTTACTTGTGCTTTACAGATCAGAAGCATTTGGGCAGGACACTTGTCTCTTTAGCTCCTGTTCATCTGGAAGATGAGATACTGAAGCACTTCACTCCACAAAGCATTGGTAATTTAGTTAGTTACAACCTCTAAATGCTTTAGAGAATCACCATCACCATCATCATGTGTTGTCGGCAGGATTACTCAAAAAGTCCTGAACCCATTTACAACAAACCTGGTGGAGGGATGGGACCTGGGCCAGGGAAGGACCCTTTCAAGTTTGCGGCAGATTCAGTTACACTCTGACCCTCAACCTTTCATTAAAAATGACTGAACAATTAATTTCATTTCTTCTTTATTATAAGAATTCTGAATGTAACCATACCAAATACAATCAAACATCAGCCACTATCAGTGCGTAACACATGGAAAACTGTGCCATATAAAACTTCAAAAAAGGCAGAGGAAGGACAGAGTGATGGAGGGAGGAGTGCACACAGGTGGATGTTCACGTGCTGGTTTTCTTGGGTCTGCCTCTGGTTTTCTGGGCGAGTCCAGGTGAGGTCTGGGTTCCCATCTCCACCAGTCTGGATTTTGGGTCCCCCTGTTTTCCAGTTTCAGGTGCCTGTCTTGGCCGACTCTTCTTCACCCCGTTTACTTCTGCAGTGGAAAATTCAGTAAAGCATTTCCCTCTTAAAAGACACTAACATACAACAATTTGACTCTGCTTTCTGCTTCCATACCTTTTTTCTTTGCGACTTTCTTCTTCTTTATGGGACTTCCATCAGTCTCATTCTCTCCATCCTCTGCTTTTTTTCTCTTGGTTGTCTTCTGGAAGAAGAAGAAAAAAAGTGAAGAGAGGGGGATCGACTCGGTGCAGCTGGAAGGTGAGTGAACATGGACATATTTAGACGTCTGAACCTTTAAGTTGTGGGTCATGTACTGTTTGAAGAGGTAATGAAGAGGCAAACACTGAGACCAGGCCTTGACTTGGCAATGAGGCCGCCTGACTTCTCGGAGCCTCCAGCCCCTCTGTGTGTGTGAAGCCTGAGCAAAGGCAATTACCGCTCTGCCATCTCACCAGCCACCGAGACCCCGCAGACATTAATCCATTAAAACATCTGATTATTTGTTGCATTGTTTCGACCACAAGGCACCAAACAAACACTCCAGCTTTCCTTTCTGCTGCTCATAAAGTGGCTTTTCACAAAGGTGAAGGTTTCTCACAGTCCCTGCTAATACAGCCAAGAGTTTTCCCATACACTATGACTTTATCATTTCTGTCCTCCACACAAATCAGAGTGAGTGTGGGGTCTGCCGAGGAAGCAGAAAGAAATGGTGGCCCCTGAGAGAGTCCTGCACTTAACAAAGGCAAAAGTCCTTGGTCCGCCCCCCTCCTTCCCAGGCCTCTATAATGAAGCTCCACTCTCACTCTCAACTATCACTCACCCCCTGGCCTCCATTTCATTTTTGCCTCCATTTTGACAATTGGTACCTCATGATCACCATGCAGGCACCTGCTGAGGTGAACAGATTGGTGGGATAATTACATACAGTAACCAGCGCCGGGGCCCGGTAACCCTTCGGCTGGCAACGCCGTGTCCCCGGTGGCATCTTCCATATGCACAGAGAGCGAGAGAGCAAGAGAGGGACAGAGGGGGAGAACGAGCGACACCGGAGGAGGGATGAGGAGGAAAAACAGGAAGATGGAAAGCAGGAAACAAATAAGACTGCGTGTCTTAGAAATGAAATAAATATAAGAATGCAGACCTACTAGAATACAGAATATGGCTGCTAAGTGCTGTTAAATTTATAATCCAGATACAGATTTCAGGGAGGGCTTTGGCCTCAGTCTTTTAGCATTTCATCAGGCATGTTTAAGACCCTTTTGCAGGATTTTCATTTTATTACAGGTCAGATGGAGACATGAGGCCTTTCGGAATCTGTGGTCTGTACTTGTGTTCTTGTAAAATTTAACTGACAATTGATTTTTTTTAAATTTCTTTTTTAAGTGGCTGGAATAAAAAGGAACAGTGCATTAAAGGGGAAATATCTAAGTATTTTATTTTAAAACATTAAAAAATGAACTAAGGATGGACAGAATGTGAAGAAAGAACAGTGTGACATTATGTTAAAGAGCTGCAGACATATCTACTGAAGTTAGCATGCTAACCAGCTAGCCCTGGCCCGTCGTTGCTAAACCACTGTGCATCTGCAGAGGTGATAGTGAGTCACTGGGGTCTCCAGTCTGCCCTCAGTCCAGCTGCTCTCCCTCTCTGTTACATTCCTCCACCTTTCCTGGCTCGTCCACTAGTCCTGCCACCACTACATGTTCCCAGTCTCTCTGACTGGGCAGACAGTGATGGCCAGTCTGACTATGGCACAGTGGAAGGGGAGACAGAGTTTATATGATAGGGGCAGACACCTTAATATGCTGCCCCCTATTCGTTTGGAGTATGGAGTTGGCCACTTGATGGCAACACAACAAGCCCTAAACAAAACCTCCAACATGTTGTCACCTTACCATGTTATGGTACAGCTGTACTGTTCATTATACTGGGACATTAGAAAATAACTTTGAGAGTTAAAGGAGGCTTAAGTGTTTAAACTAATGCCAGCAGTTTTACTTTCTATTGTGTACATTTATTTGACAGATTTATTTACATGTTACCCTATAGACTGAGATTATTAATACAGAATCTAATCAACAAATACATTATGATGCATTAATATACTCATGCATGTGATATGGCTTTTTTTCTGAGGTTGGAAACCTTCCTCTGAGGTTCCGCTCCATGTTGACATGATTCATCACATCATTCAAGCTGCCAGTTGTAAAGAGTGGTTATCGGAGTTAGCGTAGCCTTTCTGTCAGCTCCAGCCACTGCTGTGTGTGAAAATCCCAGGAGATCAGCAGTTTCACAAACACTCAAACCAACAATCACTCCATGGTCAGAGTCACAGAGATCTCAGTTTTCATTCTGAGAACATTAACTGAATCTCCTGACCTGTAGTGTAGTGACCTGTAGACCTGTAGATCTTAATAAAGTGCTCGGTGAGTGTAATGCAATGGACTGCTCATGGAAGGGGCACTGCTTGTGTGATGTCCTGTTGCCTGCAAGAGCAAACAAGCTGCTTTCGTCTATGTACGCTTTCTTTGCAGACCTGATGCCTCTGATTTCTCCCTGAGGGACAAATAAAGTATCTTATATTAAAGTGAATCAATAAAAGTAAGCCAGTCCGCATAATGACTTCTTTTACCTTGATACTTTAAGTACATTCTGCTGATAGGACATACACACATAAAAAATAAAAGATCTGAGGACTTCCTCCAATGCACATGTTCATCACCTAATATTGGCAGGTGTAGTTTAGAACTGGTAAGGCACTGTTAGAGACTGACCCCTGTATGTAGCAACACATTGGCGGTAGCCTCTTTTAAAAACCAGCCATAGCTATAGGCCCTGTGGGGCAACATGATCCCTACACGGTCCACACTACAATGAAGCTGGGAAGAAGCAGAGAATTCCTATCTTGTTACTCAAATTACTCAAGCTGCTGTCTATCTCAGGGTGTTTGTGTGTGTGTGTGCTAACCTTGGCTGGAGGCGGTACAGCTCCACTGACAGGAGCAAACTCAAGCTTGCCATTGTCTTTAGCCTGAATGGTCTTCAGCCCGGCCTGCAGGATGGAGCGCAGCTTCTCGTAATGTGGTTTGTCTTGGTATCCCAGAGATTTAACCTCCTCCATGAACTTCTGGATTTCATCTGCAACTCAAAGGAATGACAATATGACGCACCTGGTTCATCATAAAATGAAAGCTTGCAATTAGCTGCTCGTTTCTATGTCAGTATCCGTGGTACCGGATAAGGTCATACAGGTCAGGTGTTATCTGTTATATTTTTAATATGAAACAGTATACTCAGTTCTTTTGTTGTAGTGCCTTTATTTAATTTGTATTCAGCATCTCATCACTTTGTGTTGTGACAGTGTGTTAGCTATTGAAGAGCTTTGATCCATGTTTTGTTTTGGGAGACTAAATAAATAACCCTGACTGGACTTGAACATCTCTCTCTTCATGTTGCGGACTATCTTTGTGCCAACAGACTGTCATCACCATAATGTTCTACTCTGGTTGCAGCATCGTGCTTAATTCTGTTTGGTGTGACTTTTTTCAGACTTGACACACAGTCACAAACACAAACACAGATGGAGTTGCAAACAACAGTTTGGTTGTGCTCAACAGAGCAGAAGGAAGGAGGTGTGACGCGTCGTGTTTGTCTCCGCTGCCTGAACTGACACACTGCCTGCAGGTCAAAATGCCAACATTAAAATGGCAACTCTTACCACAGTGAGACAACAAACGTCGAAGTCACCACTTACAGCCGCAGCTAAAAATGTTTTTCTCCAGTACGTATTATTAGACTTGTTATCCTATTGTGAACCAAGTCTTGATTTGAAAAATTATAATTAGATCAGGATGAAGATGAATGAAACATGTCATTCAATTTGCTACGACCAAAGCCATTTTTCTCTTTATGTGTATAAGTGCGTGTGTATGAATGTTGAGTACAGTGAGGTGGTTTGGTCTTAACCTATTTCAATTAACATTCATGCTGCTGAAGCACAAGTTTAACCGAGTTGTCTGGTGAGCTATCAGCTGGGAAAAGACACACACAGACAGCTGAGAGATACAAACAGTGCTGTACTACTGGGCTATTAAGCAGCTGGAGAGATTGAAGGGTAGAGGGTATTATAAGTGGATTTTTACAGATTCTCTTATTAATGGCCATGGCAGGTCTACACTCACCCCTGTGTTCAGCACCAGTGTGTGTTTGTCTTTCTCACCTGGCTTTTCTTGAACGGAGAAACACTGGGTCATAAACTGGGAGATGTTTTCCTGACACCTGTAAGGCAGAAACAAGCAGCATGATTTTTCCCAACAAGTTCTAAAATTCTCAGTTTAATCCATCACAGTCTGCATGAAAAGTAAAAGTACAAAATAGCTTTGTCTCAAAATAAATCTTCCAAATTCCACTTTCCACATTTTACATGAAAGCACATGTCACAGGTTAATGTGAGTGACTGTAATCCACAACAACATTTTATGTACATGTTTCCTTTGCTTCAATGTGTATTGCACAATATGTCTGGAGTGTGTGTGTGTGTGTTTGTGCATGTACCCACGAATGCTATTAGCCTACCTACCTAGGTACATGCCCGACTAAGTAGCTAGGCAACATACAGGCATGGGTTGAAGCTATTTCTGGCTGTAAAGGAGATAAACAGTGTCAAGCGTATCTCTTTACAATTTTTTTTGTTATTGAAGTGAGATAAACACATAAGTGATTAAACATCAATAGATGTTATGAGACATCACATTATATACATACATACAAACACACAAACAATACTAAAGTGGGACAAAATAACTGACAGTTAGAAAAACAAACACTGAAAAGGAAGAGCTGTGGTCAGGCCAGGCCAAAGAGCTGCGTTAATACCAGTGAGGCAAACATCCATAAAACCGCTCCACTGAGATTTATCCTGTTAGTCCTGATGGCCAGTCCGACTACAGTGGAGAGACCTCAGAGAGTTGAAAGACATGAAGACAGATGCATAGATTGTGCTGTTTCTTATTGACAGGTTTTGCTATGTTTCACAGAGCCAACAGGTCAGTGTCATTTTGTGCCGTTTGCTAATGCTTGTGATAGCTAAAACTGACATTCAGCTTACTTTCTAGTTTGCCAGGACATGCTGTTGGTGAGATGTTAGCTATAGCAGGAGGAGAGTTGTAATCGCCACCTGGAGTTGATGTGCTGGCTCTGGGAAACCGTCTTGTCCTCGCTGCATGTTGCTTTGCAACGGCAGCTGTAGCGACAGTTTGCTGTGTCCTTCTCTGACTCTGTATCATGTGAAGAGTGTTCTAGCTATAACAATCTAAAACAAATTTCCTTGTGCAGTGTATTTATCTAGTTAGATGCATAATTAAAAATTCTATGTCAGGTGACTTTACCTTCCTCGTTAGCTTAGCTACACACCTACAGTGCTCTCTTCAGTCACCTTTGCTAGTTTTTACTCCGTTGTGTTTTGGATGCTGTGTTTGTGTGCATGTTGTTTGTTTGTTTGATTATATTTTATATGACAAGGTTTGTTTTGCTTCAGCTATGAAAAAGAGTATCCACTTCCACGGCGTGCAGGATGCTCTAGATTCGGCCATTGTGTCGTTGCGTTGGCAATGTGCATCCATGAATTAGGGAGGGGTGTGTTTGTCTGCTGAGTTCAAACATCAACAGTCTTTCTCCAGAATCCCTTACTCCACCTTTCCCTGTGGATTTCTGTTGTTTGGACTTTTTCAATCAGTCAGAGTTTTGTTCGACCTTTTTCTATACAGTCTATGGGCATGATACTGCTAGCTTTAGTTTTAATTTTAGTAACGTTAGTTTGTCATTTTTTTCTGATAAATTTTGTTTGTTACTTATTATTTGTCACACACACACACACACACACACACACCTAACTGATGATTTTAGGGTGCCAATAAAATGACCATAGACATAGCATTCCGTCCCGATTCTTCATTTGCCTTGCCACAACATAACACAGATCAACAGGAACAGGCTGCCAGAGCAGCCAATTACTCCTCATTAATAGAAGAACATAAAAACAACCCCAGGTCACAGCTCTATTGATCCATGTGTTCCTATAGCTCTCAGTAGCTCTCAGTAACAATGACTTACAAGCTTCTTTGATGATAACATTATAACTACAGACAAAACTCATCAAATCCAGAAAAGCATCCATGCTTTTTTTTTAACTTCTAGATTGGATTATTGCAATTCTTTATTATGAGACTGCCCCAATAAGTCTCTGAAGACTCTCCAGCTGATCCAAAATGCTGCAGTGTGAGTCCTGCAGGCTTACTTGTGGTTCCTAGAGTCTCCCAAAGTAGAATGAGAGGCAGATCCTTCAGCTCTCAGGCTCCTCTGCTATGGAACCATCAACCAGTGTGGGTCCGCCCATCCCTTAGTTATGCTGCTACTGGCTTAGACTGCCGGGGGACTTCCCGTGATGCACCAAGCTCCTCTCTCCTCTCCCTCTCCACCTCCATGTGTACTCATTCATATCCCATTAATACATGTTACTAACTCAGCTTCTTCTCTTTCCTGTAGTTCTGTTCTTTCTTGTCTCTCTTCTTTTCTCCTGTTGTTCTCCGCAGGTTCATCTGCCTCCAGAGCTATAGAGTCTGGATTTGTGGCTGTGGGCCACCTACTGCCCCCATTATTAGTCTCATTAACTATCATTATTACTACTATTATTACCATGCTCTCTTTCCTCCTGCTGTCTCTTGACTTGACTTGGCTACAGTGGTACTGCTAGTATAACACTGAAAGAGCTGTCATGATGTGTGCAGTGGTTGGAGGTCTTCTCTCACCTGATTTTGGAGTCTCTGACATAGAGGGGGTCTTGCAGCTTGTCCTCCCAGGGCAGCCGACCACACAGCCACTGAACCATGCAGTAGCACAGGATCTCCAAGTCGCTCCGCCTACATGGAGCTGGAGACAACAACCACATCAGCAGCAGCGGCAAACACACATAAACAGCATTTAAAGTGGAATGTACTGTTATCCAGTTGTGAATACCAAACCTCTGAAAGAGAGTGTACATATTTCCCAAAATGAACCATCCTTTTAAAATACCATTTAAAGCGATTTTAATTTGAAGCCAGTTTCAAGTACTTTGGAGACGACCAAGATCCAGCAGCTTGGTTTTATAATTACCAGTAATAACTAGTCTACTTCTAGACTACTTCTAGTCTATATCTGGGGTTATAAAGCTACTAGTAAAAAACTTGTACCTACATGCTCCTTTATGGGCGTCGATACTTGTGAACTCGATGGTGCCATCGTGACATTTCCTGGGGTCTTCCTTGTAGTCTTTGAGGACACCGTCAGGTGAATACCTATATGCCAGCCCATAATCTACTAAGTAAACCTACAGATCACAAAAACAGTGATTCAGACATGTATTTAGACATGCACAAACCAAGAACAGCTCCTGGAATCTGTAAGGATTCCAGGAAATAAACTTTATGATAGAGAATACAAATGTCCTTTGTGGTCATGCATTACGAACAGAGACAGGTTGCTCAGCTTTTCCTAGCACAAAGACTAAAAGCAGGAGGAGCAGATGATTCCAATCTTTAGACTTTAAATTGTAATTCCACCTACATTAGCTTCATTATTATTTAGTCTGCATTGTGCTTATACACTACAGTTGGTTTTTGACTTTAATAAAGAAATGTACAGTAATAAAACCAAACCTACATCCCTGTGACTCCAGGGGACAGCATCAAAAATAACACAGCTACAAACATACCTAATATTAAAATCCTGAGGGGCTGGTTTTTAAATTGTCATTTATAAATAGCTCCTTAATAATACCACCAATGATATATTATTAATCTTCAAATTAAATACCCCCCCGCCCCCACCTTGTTTGCTATGCAAGCATCTTAGTTTCCCAATGTTAACAAAATGCAGTGCTTCAAATTTTAAGGTTGTGGAAGCACATTTCCTTTTCATTTCCCCAAAACAGAAATACAGTATGATTTTAGTCATGATGTTTTAACTTCTACCGACCTGGTTGGGATCACTGTGGCTCAACATGAGGTTGGATGCTTTAATGTCAGCATGCACATACTCATGCTCATGGATGTACTCCAGAATATCCAGCTAAACAAGAAAACAATATTTTAGAACTAATGTTAACACATTCAAAATACATCAGTGGTGTTTGTTAGATTGATTTCAAACATGCCCAGAGCCAAAAAGCCCATTTCTACCTGGTATGAACATTTGATGAGTATCTTGTCTGACCTATTAGTAAGCAAACTAGTGAGCGGTGCTGTGATGACACTAAACCATCTGAGAAGTAATGTGAGGATTTTTGGATCTGATCCACTGTCACCATCAGTGTGTAGGCAGAATCAAGACAACAACAGGTGTACAAGCAAAGACTCCTGATTTGATGCTATTGTCCAGGTCCAGATGTAAATGGGGAGACTGTTGGATGATCGGGGGTGAGCTGAAAGATGCTAAAACATTCACTTTACTTATTTAGGGAACCTTAAATACGGTATTACTTCAAAACCACTAGGGATTCTGGACACTAAAAGCGTTGTGTGATCAGTGATTGTATGTGAAGGTGGACGACATGTCTCCACCTCCTCCCATTGTACACTGCGCTGCCATCATCATTTGGAGCCAGAGTCTGTGCAGTAGTGATAAGGTGGTGAAGCCACTGTCTCAAGTTCCGGCCCATACACCCACCTGACTCAATCGCAAGTCACTCACAGTTGTCAGTCATGACGTCACACCCCCTTTTTACTGCATCACATAACTAACTAGAAAATGAGTGGAGAAAATTTGACTGTATCTGCTGCTTGGTGCGTACCCAGGATAATCAGCTCTAAGATGCTGGGCATCTGCACAAGTGGACTGGGCCCCCTGGACCAGAATTTATATACACAGACAACCCACTCTGTATCCCCAGCCACTGCAGCCAACCAGCAGGGGGGCAATCAAGATGTTTTGGCTTCACTTTTGGGAAGCTTTCATGTCGTCCATCTTTATATACGCATATGTGATTGCGAGAAACCGTAATATTACAACTTGATTTTGGCTTTTTAGTGCAGAGGGAGGATTTTAGGGCTAAAAACGTTTGGACTTTGCATTCTTCTTCATATGATATCCTCAGTCATTATTAAATTATTATTGATGTCAAAATGACATTCCTGTAATTCCATTAAGATGCTATGTACCATAAGTGCACTTCACTGGAAAGCTTTCAAGCAAAATGACACAAATAACAATTTGATCATGAAATAACCAACCAGCCGAAGCCCGAGCTGTAGGACCAGTTTTCTGGGGAACTTCTTTCCAGATTCTTCAAACTTCTTCTGCAGGTCTGTACCAAGCCTGTCAATAACCATGAACCTATACCTGAAAGGCACAAAGAGAACATATTTAATACTTCTGAATTGTCAGACAAGCTCAATTATACATTACTAATATTTTAATTCGATAGCTACGTTTCATATTCCTAAGTCCAAATTTGTAAAATATGAGTTGAATTTCTTTTTATTTACAGAGTTCAAACAGTACATTGCCTCAAATTTGACCTTCCTCTATTATTTAAATGAAATCTTGTGGCACAGTACAAGGCCATTTACTACAGGAAAAAAAAACATGACCGGTGAAACTAAACCTGAAATTTGATCAATCTTTCCCAAAACCCAATGCAGTGAATGGTCAGAGTCTTACCTTTTCCCTTCTCTCTCATGCAGACCTGAGCCCCAGTACCTGGGAACTCCCAGACTTTTCAACTTGTGAGATTTCATCCAGCTTTGGACTGCAAGACAAGAGAAAATTCTGAAAATATCTTTCTGTCTAAAATGTCCTCAAACCTGCTGATAAATCTATGAAATGTATATCATGTAAAGTCAGTTTGGTTACTGAAACTTCCTGTGAACACACTGCTAACTGGTGATGGTGTAAGTGGGTGATGGCTGAGATGCTCAAAGTAATAAGAGTATAATTCCGTTGGGGGAGCCGGGCAGCGTGGCTGCAAGCTAATCTGCTGCTGGGACAAATATTTACCAACAATGTGAGATTCCAGCATGAATAAAATATGAGCCTTTGGTTTCTTAGTAATATCACAGTTAATTGTCAGGGGAGATTGACATTTGGATTGTTATTATATAAAATGCAAAGCTGTGGCCTGGGGCCAACAATGCTTCCACCAAAAGCCTCCCTTCCTCTGTAGGGCCCCCCCCCATGCCTATGCTACAAGACTGTCTTTTTTAATTAAGAAAGTTAGCTTTCTTTTATTTGTTTGCCCTGGTGTTGTGCTATGAACACAAGGCTAACTTTGGTTTGGTGGCATACTTCTAGTGGGGGTGTGTGTGTGTGTATGGAGTGGGAAAACGGTCACGGAGGACAAGACAAACGTACATTATTTACTAAATATGCCACATGTGTATATGTCTGTGTGTGATGGTTACAAATCAGGCATGCACATGCGTGTGTGTTAATTAAACCGTGGCTTACTCAGATCAGGCTTAGCAGCTCGCATGTAAAACTTGAGCTCAGAGAACAGTGGTCCATTTTCACTGGGCTCCTATGGACAAAACAAGTACAAGTCTTCATTCAATTTAACAGGTGTTAAAACCAAACATAGCACTGCACAAACATGGGACTGTGTTGGTGTAGACGTGTTGTTACTGGTGCGGGTATATAGATGAAATACACTTCAAAAAGTTCAGTGTGACAGATAGATCCATAAGGTTTATCATTCCTGTTCAAAGTGATCTAAGAGGAATACGCTCTTGCACATATTTCAGTGGCAACTGCAGCAGTTAGTGCAGTACAGAGTGTGCTTTACATTAAGGTGCACACATCAACAATAACATGTGAGCTAAGAGTAACATGTTGACAAAGAGCAGTTCTGTCAAAGGCTGGGCAGTATGTCCACGTTTATATCGATATAGTTCTATGTTGCGTTACATAACCCGATTCCCTCTGTATATGCACAAACTCTGCTCCACTCCCTCACAAGTTCTCCGGCAACATGGAAGGAGATACAGAGCCAGTCCACACTGCTGAAGAGGACCCAGAATTTCCCATACAAATGCCACACACCTGTCTACCGATGTGAGAGAACCTGTATATGAGAGAACAATGACAAATTGTAGCATCTGCCAATGATCTGCAAATTTACACTTTCCCTTTCTAAACTGCATGACTCTTATTATTCTTATTATTTTTATTATTATATTATATTATTATTATTATATAATCTTATTATTGCACAGCTGTGTGTTTTGTTAAGCACGACAGAAAATCCTGATTGTATACTCTATTTCAGTCAGTCTGTTCTCACTGAGAACAACTGAGGGAGAATTCTTTGAGAATTCTGTTTTTATTAATAAAACAATTCATTTTATATAATGTCTCACTGACCTCATATTTTCACACAGGGAAGGAAACTGTCTTTGCATTTTATTTTGACCACAGTCTGACCACAGTTTTAATAGAAGTACTTGGGACATCTTACATGTAGTTTTGACTTACAAGTGAGCAATTAGCCCACCTTGTACAGAATACAGAAATATATATAGTGTATTGCCATTCATCCTAAAAATATTGAAATATGATTTTTGGCCCATATTGCCCAGCACTGGTTCTGTCCTCTGTATTGCTACACTGCCTAAAATGACTAATTAAACACAGTTTTAAGAGAACAACCAACAATAAAGCAAAATCTCTGATGGCTGACAAACTGATGTGCATTCAAGAAGTCTTCAGACCCCTTCACTTTTCCCCTCATCAGTCTACAGTCATTACCCCATAATGACAAAGTGAAAACAGACCACATGGCCAAACTGAGCAGGAGAAATGACCATGAACCTAGTATCCCGCGTGGATATCACTGCAGCACTACCCCGATCTAGGGTATAGTGCCCAGATGAAGTCTCTCCTCAGTGAAAGACACATGAAAGCTGCTTGGAGTTTGCAAAAAAAGCAAAGCATATACAAGATTGTCTGGTTTGATGAAACCAATATTGAACTGTTAGGCCTCAATTCTTAGCGACATGTCTGGAGAAAACCAGGCACCACCTGCTCAATACCATCCCAGTGGTTAAGCATGGTGGTCATGAATTAAATTCAAGCAAATTTGGGCCACTGACCAACTGTGCCACAAGCTTCCAGCAGATTATTGTTCACAAAGCGGTACTGTGATAGTTGGAAAAGTGGCATCAGTACTAGATGAAGGTGTCAGGCGGCAAAGACAGGCTAAAGGTTTCTAAGAGGGCAGAGCATGGAACTATAAAACAATTTGCAGGAACTAGAACAGTTTTATCCAAAGTCGGATCAGGCAGACCAAAAGTGACCACACCATCAGAAGATGAATATATCGAGTTTAGCTCCCTGAGAGATAGAAAATCAACTTTACCACAAATTTTCTAAATAAAGAATGCAACATTTCAATAGCAAATGTACTGTCAAAAGAAGGCTGTCTTGAAGTGGTCTCAGAGGACGAGTAACAGTTTCTAAACCACTTCTCAGGAGGGGAAGCAAGACCAGACCCTTGGGATCGGCTAAAAAATAACAGCATTTCACAGAGGATGACTGGAAAAAAGTCGTGTTTACTGATGAATCCAAGTTTAAGTTTTCTGGCAGCAAAAGAAGGGTGAATGTAAGGAGATAAACAGCAGAGAGGGTGGTACCACAGTGTATCAAACCCACAGTGAAACATGGAGGTTCGAATATTCAAGTCTGGGGGCCTTTGGTTTGCATCTTTGTGGAGAAGGATCCAGACTGCAGCAGGATCATGAACCAAACACACCTCAAAGCTCTGCAAGAACTACTGGAAGACAAAAGACAAAGGAGTCTTGACTCCTTTCACCAGACCTCAACCCCACTGAGCATTTATGGGAGAACCTGGAGACTGAAAGAACCAAGCATTCTGTGACTCCACAAGAAGGTCTTTGGATCACTGTCAGATCCTGCTGGGATAACAGGGGTCATCAGGTTTTGCTGTCAAAGCAGAAGGGGAACAAACCAAATCCTAAGATATTCTGAAATTCATCTACATGTTTCAAAGATTCAACTTTGCACTCAAATTGTTAAGTTGATATTAACATAAAAAAATTGTATTCATTTTAAGACAAATGCAAAGTAGCAGTATCTTAACGCGTGGCCTAAGACTTTTGAACACCACTGTATATCTAATTAAAAAAAAAAAAAAAATACAGCACTGAAAAGATTGCTGTGATTTTCACTGCCGTTGTCAGGCTGTAGTCGTTTGCTTGTTGAAAATGACAACAGGCACAAAATATGGAGAAACTGCACTAAAAGGGTGAAACCAGAAAGCCAGACAGCTTTCTTTCACTGACTGTCTCTGACACTGTTTCACCATTCTGAATGGGCCACGCAGCCACTAAAAAGGAGCAAGAAGAGCCAATGATGTGGAACACACTGTAGAAAACCACAAATGAACAGACATGGCCAAAAGGAGCATAAGAAACTGACTGTTAACCTGATCTGTAAGGGTCCTAACAGATGCTGAAAATGACAAAGAAAACACAGAGGAAAAACTTTTTTCACTTAATTTGGCCACTTTAATGTCATTTTAAAATTGTATAAACTACAAGACTGGTGGTTAAATGTGATTCCTCTTCCAACTCATTGGCTGTTTGTTGGATTCACTGTCAGATTTCACTCTGATGAGTTTTGATCTTTACAGAGGACGAGCCAGTCAGACTGGTTTAACTATCTCAAACACTCCTAAAGAAACCCCGTCACAGTCTGACTCTGGGACTGAATTCACTCCAATAAAATTGCATACTCAATCTCCAAACTGACCACTTGCTGGGCTCAAGTGCTAAACCATTGTATCTTGTCTTACTCGCACAATGATCCGAGAGAACTTAATGTAAACTAGATTTTTTTTTCCAGTATTAACACACAGAAAAAAATTCTAATCTGATTTGGAAAATTCATAAGATAAAACAAAAATTACAGTAAATGTGTATGTGAAGACCAAGTTGCACTCAAGGAAGTGCCCTGTGCTCATACTGAGGTGTAGTGCTTTTGTTTTCATGTTGTTTAGGGTCTTACCACTTTGATGACATAGCGAGCATCAGGACCCACGGATTTTGCTGAATTCTCCTCAGCTAGAGAATAGGAAAAGCAATAATTTTAAAACTAAATAGTGCTTACAAATCAGTGAAACTATTCAAGTTATATCTTGCACAGTACAAAGCCGCATTTAAATGCATTAACCCTCTGGGGCCCCAGTTCATTATGGTTAATTTTTGCCAATTTCGTTCTGAATTTCATTTTTGTATTTAACATCAACTGTCTGTATCCCCGACTTAGCATTTTCTCAATTTAACAAAGCTATAACCTTCAGACATGAGACAGGAGTGAAAAGGCCCACATCAGAACTTTTAACTGGTTTTCTCAGCCTGTCTCTAATTGACATATAAATAAAGTTCCGTCACTGTTAATGAAATATTCTCAGGGTAGTCACTGATGAATAGAGTAGACACATTCCAGGTTAAATAGCCAAGTATTCTCAGTCACTATGTTTACATGAACAAAATACTTGTTTTTTTTCCCCGTCCGAGAAAGACATACTTCCTACTAAGCTATTTACATGGCTAATGAAAATGAAAATTCCACCTATATTCTCATCTACATTGAGCTGTCATTCCTACACTGTGGATGTCTAAGTCTGCTGCTGAAGGAGCTGCTCAGCGCCTCCAGTCTGGCGCAGCGGGTGAGAGGTGTTGTCCATGATGGATGTCAGCTTAGCTAACATCTTCCTCTCGCCCACCTCCTCCACAGTGTCCAGGAGGATGTTAGCTAAGCTGAGGCAGAGGTAAGAGGCTGTGTGTCCGTTAAACTTCTTAAAAACTCCATTTGAGACACATATTCCAAATGCCTGATCATAAAGTCTGAGGCCTTTTATCATTGCATTTTTGTCTTTTGAACCTAGTCATCAGTGTCCCATTTATTCTTACCCAAATATATGAGACCAAACCCCCCCTGGCCAACTGGATCTCCCAGTTTCCAGGCCTTCTTCCCGGTGTCTGTCAGGACTTCTCCAGGTGGAAACTGCTCTGCCAGCTTCCTCTTAGCTGGAGCTCTGCCCTTCCCTGCTGCCTTGGCTTTAGGGGGCATCTGAAACGCACAGTCATCTGTGGCTGTTAGTAATACTCCATGCGTTGCAGCCTAAAAGTGTTAAATAGAGCTAAACTCTACACTGTGAACAGAGCAAGAAGGCTTTCGCTTTTATTTATCCAAATATAAATAACAAAGAGGTGGTTTATTTACTACTTGTATTTAATTGCGAAGTTAGCTAAACATATCCTGGGTTCGCCCGCTACTCCTTAATGAAGTAAAGGTTGTGCAGCTTGTAGGTTCATTAAACATAGTTTTAATACACGCTAATTACCGGTATCTGTAGTGCAAATGTAACAGCCTCGTTAAAGCAAAAAGCATTTGCGGGCAGTGTTGGTCGGGAAACGCTAACGTTACGTTAGCTATGTGTCTAACATTACGTTTTTATAAATGTTAGTCAACAACAATGCTAATTGGGCTGTCTGGTTAGCATCGATATCTCGCGTTGACTGCTGCATGACGACGTTAAATAACAAACACTCACAAATCTGCGACACTGTCGACGCGAGCGACAGTTACACATTTCACTTAATGACAAGATGAATACACACCTTCACTTTGTTGTTTACCGCCTGACCGTAGGCTAACGATGCTTTCTGTACTGTCACTGGCTAAGCTGTAAGAGGACCGAACTTCCCGCAAAACCACCGGTCAGGAAGTGGCGTCACGACACTTTGCTATTCTCTCGGTCGGTTACGCTGCGTATTTTACGCTGAGATTCTACGTTAGCGTATGTGTTTGAAACCCGAAACCCCTGGTGGGAATGTGAGATGCTTGGGTTTTCTGAACAGGTACTGAAGAAGAGTTTTCATCCGATTACCAGCCGCGAGAGAATGTCTGGTTTTATTTTCTCTCTGTCTCTCTCTCTCTCTCTCTCTGTGTGTGTGTGTGTGTGCGTGCATGTGTGTGTGTGTGTGTGTGTGTGTGTGTGTGAGAGTAAAGTGGTGCTGGAGTCACCTGCTCTGGCGGGAAACTACCACTGAGGCGGTTTTGAGTTCTGTGGACAGATTTTGTCACCACGGTAGTGTGACAAAAGCTGTGTTACAGAGCTCTAGCTCTAGTTGTGTTAGTTGTGCTCTAGTTGTGAGTGGAGCCTCTTCCTTCACAAAATATCTTTGACAAGTGCTGACAGCAGCATGCAGAGAGCACAGAAACTGACAACAGCCAAATTTACTTTAGGCCTGTCATCAAGTTACTGATAGAATTAACATTAATTACTGACAGCTGATATAATGTACCACCGCTGATGTTTATCATTTTAATCACCAGAAGCCACACTCAGCCACACTATTTCACTTTCACACCCTGGTTTTCACTGGGTTATGCATCAGGATGCTGTGTTGCAGAGGCAGGCTATCTTAAAGGAGAGGAGCTGTAACACAACCAGGCTGGGCTGGACAGAACACGGCATAGTGCAGTAATGAGGATTGCATTTTGGTCTGTGTTATTTTAGCCAGTACTGATTCACTGAAATATGCCTGTGCAAAACAATGCAAAACAAAACCAGAGCAAATACAGATCAAAATGAAACTTTTGTCCAATACTTTATTTTATGCCTGCATCGACATTTCCATCAGCTTCAGCTGTACTTTGTGAGGACTGCTAATCCTTACTGTCTGTATTCTCCTCAGTGTTGCTGTAAATGCTGAATTTGAATAGGTATGTATATGTGCTGAGCCTCACCTACTTTGAATGTCACTGAATACAAACATATTGGGTTTCACTTGCAACCCGGTGCACAGCTCATGAATAAGATATTGTTTCTTTAGTGTGGTGTCTTTCCATGTGCCACAGAGTGGAAACAGCAGCACTTCACATCCAAGAGGACCAGTGGCACAACTTGTTTGTACATAAACTGTTGCTCTCATTTCTGCTCCCTCTTTAAATAAGGATTGCTTTAGGAACTGTTACCACGGCTCCACAGAGGAGAGACGGTGGTTGTTGACACATTGAGCGTTTCCTGCTGGAAGTGAACTGACCGTTTGCTTTGAAATTCTGAAGCCTCTTTGGTCCCAACAGAGGAATGACCCACTGTAGTGACAAAGAAAATGACGAGCAGAGTGATGACACAGCAGAAAAACCAAACAAGAACCAGAAGAACAGAAGCGGAGGAAAACATGTATCTTTCCCCCCTGATGAACAGATAGTGTCCGGCTTTGCTGAGCACAGGAACACTGACAGAAAGGGTAAGCTGCTCTTCAACTATGTGTGAAGTATAAACAGTAAGATTAAGATTATGAATATTATGATAATATCTTGATGTCATTTTGGTGACCCCTGGTTATTTGAGATGCCAAAAAATGTACATTGGTGCATGAGATTTTTGACAGAGTTAGGCTGGAAGTCACACACCCTCTTGGTTTAGCATATTGAATTGATCATGAAATAGTTAATCAGGGTAACTCCCTCTAAACCTCAAATCATTTCTCAAACCTTATTATTTGAAACTTGAACCATGTTTTATATGAACACCTGACATTGTGATATTACATATATATGACAGAAAATAAGAAAAAACATAAAAGGCCCCAATTTGTATGTATGTATGCACAATTTGTAACTATGAACTTCAACATAACAAAACGCCAAAAGTTATTTGGTGTTATAATATAACACCATAAATATTATTTTGACAAGAGAGTATAATACACCAACCTTTTCAGTTACTGGTAACTGTTAAAGTTACTTCTTTCTCTTTTGTCAGTTAAACACACAGAGAACAGAGATCACCCCCACCAGCATGTTTATGACTGGAAATGGATTTACAGTAGAGAAGAATTACACTACTGACCATATAATTTCCCATAATCCTTTGCTATTTATAGTAACATACTATACACGCGTTTTACACCATGTTACTGTACATATTACAGTAAAATAGTGTTCCCATTATGAATATCAGTTATACTGTGCGTACATGTCATTGAATGTCCTCACACCTAAACCAGACCATACTGTGGCAGTGCGCAGCAAGGTTTTTACAGCGTTCACCTCCATATTTGGCCATTTTGTATGATTTTGGGAACTGTCCTGCATGTTTAATAGCTGCTTGTGTCCTCCCCATGGACCAGTATCTGGTTATGCGCTGACCATTTTTTGATCTGCTTAGCACACAGTATCTAACTGTTCTGTAATCTAAATGCTGGTCCTCTAACATTGTCCACTGCCAACCCTGTTTGTATCATGTTTTATATGC
>JBBMJY010000009.1:21383801-21410088 GCA_037833715.1 Toxotes lorentzi | reverse complement strand
CCTCCCCCCCCCCTCTTCCTTCCCCCCCCCCCCCTCCCCCCCCTCCTCTCCCCCCCCCCCCCCCCCCCCCCCCCCCCCCCCCCCCCCCCCCCACGAATTTGCATTCAACAACTGTACACACATCTGTAAATGGAAAGTCATTCGTGGCTCGGGAACAGTATGTGTGCGTGTGTATGCTCAGGAGTCGTCACATGACCTCAGGGGTCATGTTGAAAATACTAACGTTATAGAAAATGATCAGACTTATTCTGCATGAGCAGAGAGAGCTGAGGTGCACTGAGCGTCTGTGGGAAGACGTTTGTAGTTGATGCTTTTTAAAAAGGTTTGTGCATCAGGTGAGCAGCATTAGAGGAGAGCCCAGACCACAGAGTCTGATCTGCTATCAGAATGTCAGCTGATCACTTTAACAGCCTTTGAGATCACAGCACTTAAAAGATCCTCCATTATATCCATTTTAACATAAAAAAAAAAAACAAAAAAAACAAAAAAAAGGTCACACTTTAGCCAGTTGTCCAAATTTCCCCAACGTAACCACAAACTGCTAGGAACCAAATAAAGGTCTGTGAATTTTTTTCCTCATCCTACTCTGAATCCAAATCAAATGTCAGATGATTTTACTCATATGAAATTATATGTGACGTTTTCACATTTTATATTTCATGGCTGTGCATGAACTTGGGCACGTTTCTAGCTTCAGCTGTTTTGTGATCATTTATCTTAAAGACAGAAATAAGATGATTAAATTAAATCAAATCAAATGTTTGTGCCACTGAAGGCATCCTCCATCAGACTGTCTCTGCTAAACACTCTGATGGTAGAGAGAGTGAAATGATGGCTTATTTTAGAATGAATTACACACATTCAGAAATGTTCCAAAAAGTCTACGTGTATCATGTTGGCCAGCTTGTTATTAACTATAGACTTACCCTATTACAGATACAGATAGATAACACTATTCTAAATATCTCTCGTACATAATCTGTATCAGATTCAAAAACTGCTCTGTCACCCGTCTGTGTTTTCTCTCTCTCCTTCCCTCTGATATATAGGCCGATACCGTCGTATAGCAAAAAAAAAACCTTGCACAATCTCAAATTCAGCAGGGACTTAAATGAGCAAAACACCCCAACACACAGATCAGACCGCTGAAGCAGTGACGCTGTACGACGTGTGTGAAACACACACATGAATGTGTACATTATTTTTGAGATCAACCATTTAAGGGGACACAGTGTATTTTACACAAAGTGGCATTAATTAAGTTGCTAAATGCCCGCTATCATGCATTTCAAAACCACTGCGGATGAACAAAAGCAGTGACACAGGCGAATACTGCAAAAGTCAATTAGAATTTTATGTACATTTTTAGATCTGGCTTTTTTTTCTTTTTTTTTTAATGATAAATGAAGTTACTAATTTTGTCTGTGCTCTTTCACACTGCAGCTTTAATTGCTAATTGTTAACAGCGGATGAATATATTTGCATATTAATTAACTCCCAATTTACATTTTTAATTTGCTGCCTTCAAAGGGTGTGAGATAAAAGGTCGTGTTATTTTAAATAATTTATCCTTTATTGCACAAAAGATGCTGAGAGGAAAATGTGGGGGTGATTTTTTGTTTTTAACCCCAGAGAGTTCGGAAAATACACGTTAAAAATATATATACAGATTATTTTTTTAATATATATTTATTGTCAGTTAATTAAATGGGCTAAGAAGAGAAATTGTGCACTCAAAACAGTTTTTAATACAAAGCCATCCGGAGAGGCAGAGCAGCTGTGGACGGCTGAGTGAAGAATAGTGAATGCACCAGAGATGACTTCTGTGGAAGTCAAGTTTGGAAACCAGATTCTCCCCTCACCCCCTCCTCTCTCTCTCTCTCTCTCTCTCTCTCTCTCTGTCTGTCTTTTCCTGCTGCCTGCGTGTGTCTCAGAGAGTGTGAGAGGGAGTGCTTTTCTTTTTATCACTCCGTTTTGTCCTCTCTCCCTCCTGACACATCAATTGATTTGGCAGCCGGCGCCTTCAGTTTCCGTCTTTCACCACGAGGCAGCGGCGAGCGGAGAGGGAACGAACGAGTTCAGAAATTCATTAAGATGAAAAACAGCCGCCACTGTATTTCTTGTGAGGAGGACGAAGTGCTGCGTGTGTTTTTCTCTCTCTCTTTCTTCCTCTACGTGTGTCTGCTGTGTGTTTGGGAGTGTCATCTGTGTAACCAGCCAGTTGCTTGCACATTCTTCCATTCTTACTGCCGGCGTTCCGTCCATTGGCTCCGTGCCACAAACAAACCAGTTTCACAGGCAGGCTCCAGCCGGACGGCAGCACACACTGATGCTTTTTTTTTTCTTCCTTCTATAATCTTGCAGTGTTAACTACAAAAAAGTCTGAGGTGATAGAAATGCAGACAAAGTCATTGAAATGGACCAAGCTATGACCACCACGAATCTTTACTCCAGCTGGAATTTTATGGTCTAAGGGGCTGATCAAAGTAAACAGATCAAATAAAAATACATCAAATTTAAAAAAAAAATACAATAATTATATCAACCAGACCCATGAATCATTGCTTTTAGTTATATTTTTGGAATTAAACTCATTTTTTTTAAAAATGAGGTGTAATTAAATCTGCGCTCCTTTGCATTGGTAGCCCCCTTTTTTTTACAGATGCCACGGTGTTGCCGTTAAAAAGACCCCGCATCATGCCGTCTTTGCTTTGCTTACACTGAACCCAACAAAGTCGCCATAATGCTGCCACTGTGTGTGCTTCCGTTCCCGGAATCAGAGGTGTGATGGGTTAACGCGGCAGTGCCTGAGTCTGTCCCAGCACGGCCTGCTCTCCCTTTTGCATAGCCGTCGACCCTGTCGCTCTGTCACTGCCTTCCACTGCCGGTTTATTGCTGGAACAACAATACGAATATGTGTGTGTTTGTGTGTGCGTGTGTGTGTGAGTCTCAGTTAAGATGATTACGGGGCGAAATTCAACCACCTCTACCAATTACACACCAGCCTCTTGTATACATAAACAGTGCAATTTATGTCCCATTGATCTGTCTAATTCTTTCAACAGGAGCACATTATGGCCGCCATTCCTTTTGTCTCCCGCCTTGCTCGGCTCTCTGCAGCACGAGAGCCGAGCAAGGAAAGCCTTCCAAGTTCTTTTGTACTCCCCGTGTCCCTTTGAACAATGAATCATTTTTAACAACGACAGAGGAAACAAGGCGCTGCTCGCAAATAAGAAGGCAGCAATTCAATGAGCCAGCCAAGATGAGTTGGTGTACGAGAGGCAGTTAGGAAGTCAGGCTTTGACTGACATGTGGTGGTGAACGGGGTCGAGACGAGACTTTGCAGGGCCCTAAAGCAGACTTGGACACCTCTTTATGAACCCCCCTCCCCCCAAAAAATATGGTGTATTTACAGCAGACCAGCTTTTTAAAGACTTGGCTTCAAACCATCCGTTTTTTTTCTGTGTAACATTAATGTTCGTGTCTAAATGAGTAAAACTATAAAATGACTTTAAATTATTTCTGAAGATTTCAACTCTCAGAAACTCTAATCTTCTTCATCTTTGTGCGTATGGTCTAAACTGTGGTCTGGCAACATTAGCAAACACCCCACAGCTGTTACCGTGTTTTGATTCAAATGTTAGCGAATACTGACTGATGTCACCTTTTTTTTCCCAGCTGAGCCCCGCCCACTGATAGCAGGGAGAAAAGCAAGGACAAACAAACACAAATCTCTCACATCAGGTCGGCACAACTGTTCTAAATCAGGCAGATTGTTGTGTTTTCGTGACCCGTCGCTCAGAGTTTACAGTGCAGCGATGACTCTTTTGAACATACATGTAATCATCTCCTCAAGACCTGTGCAGCACACCTCCCAGATCTCAACAGTTCATTGGGTGAATACGCGTCAAGCAAGCTGATTGGTTGAAGGGCTGACAACAAACTTAAACATAACAGGAGTGCAGCCCAGAGAAGCAGAAATCCAGCTTAAGAATCAGAATGTGAAAATAGCTTTTCAGGGCCTTTAAAGTGCAGTAAACACAATATTTTTTTTTCTTACCAAATCATTTTTAATAGCAAAATTGAATATTTACATTGTAATGTGTAACTGTGTAAATCAGCCCACTGCAGTTAAAAATCTATCAAATAAAATAAACAGGAAAAAAAGTCAAACTATGTATGTTCAGAATGGCTTCCTTCCTGTGAAAAGAACAAATGAGCAGAGGAAACCAAAGTGGCTTCACAATTTTAATTTGCTCACTTTTGGGGCCCCCTGGTGGATGTGGGGCCCTAACTTGAAACTTGAACTCATTGATATTTTATGCTGATATTCAGAGTTTCACTGAATTTTAACATTTTTGATGCTCAAACAAACAAAAAAACTCTATGAATATCTCACAGAAATGTGTTTTTATTCTTTGTTTTTTTTTATAGTTTAACCCTAAATGGAAACCAGACTTATTAAACTAGGTTTAGCAGCTGTTGACCTCTGCCTGCTCTAATCAATGATAAGGAATATCTCAGACACATTACAGCCTTTGCACACCAACCTTTTGGTCTCTGTCACAGAGGAACCTCTATGTTTTAGCCCAGCCTCAGTCAAAATGATCCCTGTTACAGAATCTAATCCTACAATCATCTATAAAAGGGAGGTTAAAAAAATCCCTGCTGTCTTTCTCTGTTTTGCTTGTCAGTAGAAAAAAAAAAATCTGTGTTTTCCACCATCCGCACAAATCTGCCACCTCCGGTGATTGATGTAGTCAAATTAGATGTATGTGGAACAGTGGCTCTGGCAAATGAACACATCAACTGATGACCAGCTGTTTCTAATTATTATACACTGGTTAATTAGGACGCCGTGTCACCATCAACGGCGGCGGTAAACTGTGTGAAATTTATAATTCATGCTCTGGCGTCCAATGAGCCTCTCTGATCAAACCGGTACAGTGTGGCATGGATGGAGAGGCCGTGCAGAAAGAGACCAGGGAGAGTGGATGATGCACTGCTGTTGCCAAATATCTGTGTGTGTGTGTGTGTGTGTGTGTGTGTGTGAGTGTGTGTGTGAGTGTGTGTGTGTTCGCGCCTTTCCCTCACACCTCCTGTTTCTACCCCTCTCTCTGTCTCTCTCTCAGCAGGGTGTGTGTGTAGGTGGCAGTGTGAAATGTCTGGATCTCAAAGGTAAGCTGAATGCCTCACTCAGTCATTATTAAATATGATTGAGGACTTTATGTGACATTCATGAAGCACTGAATGATATTTGTAATGTTTTACATGTTCATTGAAAGTGTAATTAGAAAATATGGAAGAACAGGCCAAAAATATCCTGGTGAAAACTCCTTCATGTAAACATTAGTATCCGTTAATAACAAAATGTCTTGTGATATGTGTGATTCTTCATCTTAATATGCCTCACACACATACACACCCAACATCTTACATGTACTCTACGTCTTGAAGGCTAGCCAAGTGTGTTTATTTGTGGAAATGATCTTGTTGAACAAAATGTGTGCATAGACTTGGTTTGCTGTTGTTTATTGCTTGTTTTCATGTGTTTATCGAAAAGACAATGCAGAATCTCCATTAGAAATACACCATAAAAACCCTGAGAGGCACTAACTGCCTAAATGACACCATCACTGGAATCTGAGGGGTGGGATAATTGCACTTGTTCCTGATGCATTTACACATTTTCCAAAAATTCTCTAGACATTTTGCAGTATGTGAAATAATTGAAAAAGAATTGTAGAAATGTGGCAGATCACTAGTAAGTAAATAACACACACACACACAGCCAAATGTTTGAAACAAATTTCCTAACAAAGGTCTTATTTTCCCAACCAAGATCCAATCACACCTGTAAACCTGCTTAGAATGCTTATTCTGGTCTCTGTCCTAATTAATGTCAGCCTTAACACCAACTGAAACCTGAATCAGTGCCTATCTAACTCCTATCTAAAGCTCTGATACCAGTTCAAATACTAACCCTGAACTGAAATCCTTATCTCAAACTAAATTTTGTTGTAAAAACTAAACCTAATCCTACTTCAGATCTAAGCCTAAATTCAGGTCCATGTCATAAACCTAATTTTACATTAAACAAAAGTTAATCTTACTTCAAAACCAAACTGTGAAAACAAATTCAAATCCTAAACTGAATTTCTTTCTCTTACATTAAACTAAACCTAATCCTTGCACAAAACCTAAACCCAAATAATAATCCTAAAGTAAGTATTTTTATAACTTTTGCATTAATCTGAACCTAATTCTAGCTCAAATTACTCTAAACCAGAATCCTAATCATAATTCCAATCCTTTCATTTTATACGATTTACATTAAACTAAACCAAATTCTGGTTCTAATATTAACCCATAATGACGGTTATTATGAAAAATAAATGTCTACATCTGTGCAAATTTGGATATATATCCAAAAATAATTTTGGAGTATTTTTATATAAAAACTTTCTATTTCCTGTAAAAAATGAAAATATTTTTGATGTCTCATCCCGCACTCTGGATGGTTGCATAAATGTATCCAATTGAAAGTAATTTGGGGTGACAAGCTAACGCACTAATCATATAGGCCAAATAGAATACTAATATTAAAATAAAAGTCACAAACTAAAAGGCAAAGGCAAAAAGATAATCATCTAGTTTAGATTTCAAGGCCTAAACAGAGTCAGAATCAGCAGAGTCAGGTTGGGGAAATATAGTGTTGATCAAAATTATTAAGCAGAACCACTTTAACTATTCGTCCAGCGATGTAAGCTCAGAACCAGCAGTCTTAAGGGTTAATAGAAGGCAACTGGACTTCTTGTTGAAGCTTGAAAACGTTTCACTTCTCATCCGAGAAGCTTCTTCAGTTCTGGAGACTGGTTAGAGAGTCCAAACTTTTAAACCCATCCCTATCTTACCTAGTAGGTGGTACCTCTGTCAGCAATAGAAACCACTCAGTGGAACATTCACACCTGGGTGGCTCCTGCTGGTCTACCTCAAGTGGGGTCGTTGGCACCTGAGGGTACTTAGGTGATCGTAGAAACTAAGCATCATGTGAGTCGTTAGGGTCACATGAGCCCAGCTGTGAATGTGTTAGTTGTTTGGGGAGGGATCTCAAAACTGCGTTGTAAGTAGGTGACAGCTCAGAACCAGCAATTACACTGATAAACGCTTTCTCTTGGTGATCAGTCGAGAGTGTCGTTAACATGTAAATTTACTTTTAAAGACTAAATGGATGCAGAACCAGAGATTGGCAGGGAAAGTATTCAACAGATAAATAACAAATAATGGTGGTTATTGTCACTGGAAGCATCTGGTAAAAGTGAGTCACATTTGGATGGAGAAGCCAGTTGTTTTCTGAATTTGCCCGGTTAGTAGAAGAGAGATGTGGGCTCTTTGTGTGTCCATGAAATGACAGCAGCTGAGTCAGCATGGTGACGCTGGAAGTAGGAAAGATGGTGTTGTAGCAACAGGTGTGTGGAGGTGGAGTTTCTGAATGATGACACCTAGCACCGGCAACAGAGCAAATCCATTGCCGTTGGATTCCAGTGATGGTCTTTGATATGGAACGTTTGGGAAAGAGATTCAGAGGGCCCAACATAGGGCTCACCCAACCGGAAAAGGATGACTTGGCCAAGGGTTTGAACATTGCAGTAACACCAATCTGACGGAAACAGAGGCAGTGCAGTGACGTCCTCGTCAGTGCAAAAGCACTACCTTCCAGCTTCATCATCTAAGAAGGGAAGGCACTGTCATCACTACAGAGACTGGAACATCACCATCATGTCAGCCGATAAAGAAAGATGTACTGTGGTACTTAACACAGTGGATCACCATGCCGAAGTCAGCAGACTATCCAGCAACACGACCAGTACAATTATTTGTACTGGTCATTATTTCCAGTACAATTAGGGTTTCTACAGACAGAAGCATGGCTCTTCCATGAGCTCACCAGTGTCTTTAACAATGGTCAATCTCTATATGGATGAATTATTGAGCGGAACTCAGATCTCCTTCACAGGAAATGCACAGGAAAAGGACAATAAACAGAAATACACTATCATTCCCTAAATTCTAGGAGAATCTGAAAAAGGATTTTCAACTAACACTGTATTGCTGTGCACTTCAAGACCAGTAATACTCTGAGGCAGAAGCTTGTCCACTCTACGGACAAAGCACCTAGACATAAGCAGAGCAATGTAGTGTATGCAGCTCAATGCAGTGAGGAATCCACGGACCTGTACATTGGGAAAACAAAACAACCATTACACAAGCGCATGGCACAACACAGGAGGGCCAGTTCCTCAAGTCAGGGCTCAGCAGTCCACCTAAACCTGAAGGGCGAGTGACACTCATTGAACAGCAATGTTCACATTTTGTCCAGAGAAGACCAATGGTTTGAAAGAGACGTTGAAAGAAGCCATCATTGTCAAACTGGAACAACCATCACTCAACAGAGGAGGTGGGCTACCACACCACTTGTCAATTACAATGCAGTTTTAGGATCCCTCCCCAGACAACTTAACGCCCATTCACACCATGACTCATGTAACCCTAATGACTCATGTGATGGCAGGGTAGGACAATGACTCACTTGTGACCGCTATGATTCTGAAGGTGATAACAACCCCACAAGAAGGTAAATACCTGGATTCCCCATCAGTCAGTTATAACTGAAGAAGCCTTTCAGATAAGACATAAATCCTGTCCTAACCTCTCCTATAAAGAGGGCCAGTCATCAACGATAACCAATCTCCAATAACTACAGTGACATGCCAGCCAGTGGTTCAGTGAAATAAGCGTAAGACACATCTCATCATTACCACGTTTGAGGCGCATTTCTGAGGCGGTGGAGGTCGAAAACTGGTTTGCAGCCAGGAGGGGTGACTGCACAATCAGTTGTTTGCTCTTGTGAGCCTTTCCATGCTAGCAAACAGGGATCGACTCAGCACAACCTGCCAATAATGCTATACTAGTGCTAACACTAACAGGCTAACTATCAAGCCTGTGGTTAACTCTACACCCTGTAGACACCCTGCCAAAGCGGAACAGCTGACAGAAACCATCATAACACAAAGAGCAGGGTAGTGTTAGCTGTGGGTAACTAGAAGCTGAGCTGGAAGGCCAGGCTAGAAGCTAACTAAATTCAATTTCATTCTAGTACTTACACTAAACTAAACCTAATTCTCATTCAAATCCCAAATCCAAACCCAAAGTAGCGTCTTGTGTCAGAGAACATTGGACAAAATGTCCTCACTTTGAAGGTCTTAAAACTTTGCTTTCACAAGTATAGAAGTACAGCAGCAGACAAATCTGCATACAGCAGCAGTGTAAAGTTGTGTGTGATGCCATGATGGGCGTCACTGTCGTCACGCACTGATGACATCTGACTGCGGGTGTTGCTGCCTTATTATCTCCCCAACGCAGGGCGGATTAGAAAAATGGGATTTCAGATGGCGCTCCCTTCCACCCCACACGCCCTCTGCCATCACTCAGTTAAGTGATTATTGTTAAAACAGAGGGGAAAAGTATCATTTTGGAAATAATTATGATAGTAATTATCATTCCCCCCTTCCTGGCTGGGGAGATAAGAACCCAGGAGAGAGAGAGAGAGATAGAGAGAGAGAGAGAGATTGAGTCTTAAAAGTCCCATGGATTTGTTTGATCAGTCACAGTTTGATTTGGAGTGTGAGTTCTGATCAGGGCTGGGGAGCAACTGTAATCAGATTACCAAATGTTAACTGTAATTACTTAAATTCAATAACAAAATCACATCAGTAATAAGATTACTTTTTTATTTACATATGAAAAATATGGGATTTAAGGGAGTGACACCTTCCGATGATCAGATTACAAAATGGCAACAGTGATCCCTGATAATCATCCCTAAAAACACTATAATCACACAAACAATAGGATTAATGGTTGGATTACAAAAATAAAATAATAATGAGTAAGAGAATAAGGAGAAACAAAAAAAAGCTTTAAACAAACAAAAAAAAAGGTTCATTTCACATAACTTTATACAGATGGCAGATGAACGTTAAATAGTGTAAGTAATGCTATCAGATTGGGACAGTGGTGAGGGAACGTTACGAGAAAATACAACTTTAGGTAGATCTAAGACCCTGTTCAGACCTAGTATTAACATGTGTCTCAGGTGATCCGATCATTAGTGGACAGCTCAGTACAGGTGTGTACAGGTGTGATTGTACCCAAGAACGGACGGACGTATCACCTGATGTCCTCTGAGTAAGCTGAAGCATGTACTCAATTGCACACCAACGGTATTAAAGTGTGACAACTGGCAACAACAAGCTGGCTTTGTTAAAGACGTTTGAAAATCTTTATAATCCCACAGAGATATATCAGGAGTGCCTCAAACATCTTGGGCATTTTGGTTTCACTGGAACACACCAAGGGACAAGACCCAGTCTGCATCGTTTTGACTTCTCCTTCTTCTTCTGCTTCTTCTAATTTCCCGCAGCATAGGCGTAGAAAGCGAATAGCTACAAAACAATGCATTTGCAACTGGAGATGTTACTTTGTTTATCACATACAGAGTGGAGAAGTAAGATCTGATTACAACTGATCCCTCAAGACATACAGTATGTGGAAACACTTGCTAATGCCTGGTATAAACTGATGTACTTAGAACTGTCCATGTAATTGAATCAGCAAAGCTGCATGTTAATGGGAGGTCTGAAAAAGGACAAGTGACACAGGAAGCTCTTCCAGCTCTGCCTTCTTATTTGTGTTAATTGTACTGTTGATTCTCTTGATATGAGTTCAACATCCAGGAGTTAGCCTGACAAGCATAATTTGACTAACGCACAACTGTCCTAATTGAAACTCGCCATTCAGAAATCATGTTCCATATGTGTTAAGACTAGTGAGTGTTAACCTTACTAGACTGTACTGAGCTTATGTGTCAGTAATTAACAGTTTATATACATACATTGCAAATAGACATACATTCTAAAATAAAATAGAGTCAAATAATGTAAGGCCAAAGAAAAAGTGTGGAAAGTGCAGGGTACCAGCTGCAAGTTCCAAATTAAAAGCAGTTAACAAACCTTAAGCTATATTAGTATTAATATAATTCTATTTAAAAGTATACAGAAAGGTGCAGCAGTGTTACTTAGTTATATACATTACAAATTACAAGGATAAAAATGTAAAGAACAAATGAAAAATGAAAAAAGAAAACACTGTATGAAGTGTGTGGAGATAAAAACAGCAGAAAAGGTTAAAAAAAAAAAAAAGCAGGAGGTTGAGTTTGAGGTATATGGTCGTGCTGCATGATAACACTTCCTTGTCTGCGGCAGTGTCCATCAGGAGGAGAGAAGCTAAAAGTAAAAACGAATCAATCACAAGTAAAAGTCCAAAAACTCTTACTGATTTAACAATATGAGTATTATCAGCCGAAATATCAAAATACTAGTGTACAGTAAAATACAGTAGGAAATATTAGAATATGTAGTAAATATGGCATTGAAAGTAAAAGTGCACATTCTGCAGAACAGCCCAGGTCAGTGTATGTTCTATTGTATATATTATTGTCTTCTTTTTATTATTATTATTCCTGAAACACATGTATATGAGTATGAAGTATGAATTTAATGTTGTGTTGGATCAGAATGAAGCTTTTTACTACTCTCCATACTGCAGGGTGGTTCAGTCAATAATAATGTTTCATATTTTCCCAAATTATCCCAAATTATCAGTTTTGTTTGTAAATTCTTAATTTGCAAAGTAACTATAGTGCCTACAGCCACAGTCCAGCATTTCCATCTGAAATCAAATGGAATACTCAAGTATACTGCAAGTAACAGAAAACTGTACATACAGTAGATAAATGTACTTATACAGTTGTATTTTAGAATTGTTATGTTGTTATTATGTATGTTAATGTGTTTATTCCATTTTGGAGGCAAGTATCTCAAAGTAATCAGACTATGTTTAGGAATTTTAGAAGTTCAGCCGATGTATGAAGGTTCTTTGGTTTATTGATTACAGTGTTGTGCTGGCAGTCAGTAATCAATGGACACTCGAGCAGTCACAGCTTGGAAGTCCAATCATGAAAAACTACATCCTGTGCCTTCTGACTGGAGCCGTCATCATTATTTCTCTTTCTCTGTTTCTGATTAAGTCTCAGAACTTTATTAAAAGAAACCACACACATACACACAAACAAGCTTTGACTGTAAAGGAAGTTGTTTTGTTGTGATTTTTTTTTCTGAAATGTTCATTTCAGAAAAAGGATAAAGCGCATTTAGAACTGTGCAATTTTGCCTGTTAGCAAACAGCCTCCCAATTATCTTCCGTTTGATTGCTTGCCTCTATCAAGGTGAGCGATTAGACCACCGCTCCTGTGAAGCTCTGGAAGTCGTCCTGAAATCGCTGCACTTTGATTTCATCAATCTGCAGGCAGCCCAACTGGAAGAAAATGTGAGTTTTATGAGCAAAACTTATTTTCCTCATCTTCGTCTTCCAATTCCAATACAGTTTCATATTCAGGCCGTACCCTGTATCAGATTAGAGGCTATTTTTTTTCCTTCCAAAAGAACTTCATAACATTCCTGTCAAATTTGAGGACTTGCTTTCTTCATTTTTTTCTCCTTCACTATTTTTTTCTTTTCCAGGGAGCATCGTCCTTGCTGGATATGATTTTGTACTATGAATCTACAACCCATCTTGACATTTCTGACAACAGCGGTATGGGAACATCCGGTTGGAGGGCCCTCGCTCATTTGATAAAGCAGGTTGGCTGATGCAGTGGAATAGTAATCTTTTCTTGTAGGCTTTCTCTGGGGGATAATGTACATCCCAGAAAGTGAGTTTGTTGCACATTACATGAATGTGAGATGCAGGGCAGAGCATACAGGTTACAAAGTTCTCTCACAGCATAAACACATCAAAACACACACACACACACACACACACTGGTTTACTGCAGCGTAGCATAACTGGTTAGCTGTGAGGTGAGAAACAAGCAGTCCAGTCCAGAATACAGACTTGCTTTCATGTCTGTGTGATTACAACAAGACAAGCTGAGGGAAATCAGAGTAAGGTGAAGGAGCATGGCTTTGAGATTATTTTGTCTTTAATGTAACTGTCCTGGAGTCAGATTTGTGGAATGTATTTACCTTTAAACAGTTTTTAACCACTGCTTTGGAATTTGCTGTCACTTCGAAAGAGGACTTACATTTGTTTCATCAAGTTGGCAAACTTGACACCAGGAAAGCGGCTCAACGTGCTGTCTGAACTTTGTGAATTCATGTAACCATGGTAAACTGTAACCACCATGAACTGTAGGGCAATGGTAAACATGTTTTCCCTTTGAAGCCCTGGTCACATCAGAAAGTAGCACAAAGAAAGTTCGTTTAGGAGGTTGATGGGGCTGGAAAGGGGACATACGGACTATCACGGTGCTGGATGTCAGTTGGTGACCATAGCAGAGTGAATGTGTCAGCGTGGACGCTTAGACAAAAAAGGACCTGCAGCATATGAATGCACAACATCCCTCTCCTAAACCCACCAAACCTAGCACATGTACTTTTATATCCCCAAATCTCCAGCACCACCCTGCACCTAACAAAATCCCAAACACCTCCCAAAGGTACAATCCACCTCGGGCATGTTTTCCTCTTGGTCCTGGTTCCTTCTCAGTGTGTGATGTGAGGTAGGACAGACAGGTTGGTCCAACGTTAGACTGTAACTCTTCACCACCTTCTCCTCTTTTCTGTGGACAGGCCTGAGTGTTTGACAGCAGATGGTGAAGCACACTCTCCCTGTCTACACTCTTTCTCTCCTTTTCGGTCAGATTAGATGTGTCTTCAACTGCGTCTTTGTTCATTGTATTTCTGCACAGTGTGTATATGTGTGTTCCAGAGTGTGTGTCTGTCCAGACTGGATGTGTGTAACGTTCCCATGGCAGACTACACGGCCCTGTCTCTGTCTAAAGCTTTGCTGACCAGTCGGCTCACAGTGCTGCACCTTCGCAACGCCCAGCTCAGCGGCATGCCACTTTTCACACTGGGTATGACGTATATGCAAACACACACACACATTCACACAAACACACGAACAATTTTTCCTCACTGAACACTCCTGAGCTTCAGCTGCTGAATACTGAGGACTAGGATCTTATTTGTTCGTTAAATAATCTTCATGTACTATTGTGAACTGTGTGTATAAATTCATAAATTTGTGTGTACAAGCACGTGCAAATGTGTGTGAGTCGTGTGTACGAGTGTGGGTCCATGTGTTTGTGTGTGTCCTGGGGCCAGCAGGACCAGATTTTGACCTGTGACCCACTCTGCAGGTCTAGACCCGGATTAGAGGCCTAATCTCTTACCTGTCACTTTACACACCACTACACACATCTATAAAGGCTCTGGCAGCCAGGACACACACACACACACACACACTCACACACACACACACACACACACACACACACACACACACACACACACACATATACATTTTAGGATTCACATATAGTTTCTTGAACCAAAATATGACCTGAGATATTCACATTTTTCTGTTCCTAAACGTGATCTGTAAATGCTCACACACTCATTAAACACAAATGCCTACACACAGACACACACACACACAAAATCTGAACACTTAATGTCTTTATGATCCTCATAAACTATTTAAAGTGTCATTTTAAACAAAAAACCAACACAGCGACTTCAGTGAGGTCTGTCCTCTCTGACCTTCACTGATCGGCTGCTGCTGTATCTGAACAGCATCTATAACCATCTATAACCCCCTCCCCATGGAGATGGGGAGGGGGTGGAGGGGTGTTGATGGGCAGGCGACCCACAAATGAATAGGGTGTAGATACAGGCACACACACACACATACAATTACTGGATGAGTATACACACATATAAATTCACTCACCACGGGTGAAAACAACACTCAGGAGGGGGTTGAGTGCTGTACATGGACACACACACACACACACACTCACACACACACACATATTCATGGGTATTTAGTAATAGGCTTAGGGTGCTGAGCTCTATTGTGATATAGCATTACTAAATAATCAAATGAAAATTCAGAAAAGAAAGGAACCCGGGATCTGATGTCAGAGTAAAACAATCGCTGCTTCTGACTTTTTGTCGGGACAGAAAAAAATCCCAAACAGCGAGCACAGCCTCTCGTCCTCTCAGCTGGAGCAGAAAAAGACCCAAATGGACGCAGTATGCTGCCCACTCTTCCCAACAGCAACTTGTTCTTCCAACATTTTCAGCCACTTCCTGGATCTGTTTGATATTTTAGAGTCTCACAGCCCTCCCACCCCCACCCCACATTCACTCCTCACCCTGACCCACCCCATTCTCTCTGCCTCTAACCGAGCCCGCCGTCACCCCCCCTTCCCTCCTCACAGGGGGTCCCGGCTGAGGATCATTGCCTTCGATCGGAGGGGCCTCTGATTGCGGGATTGGACGCTCGCAGTGGAGTCGACCGGATCAATCCCACCGATTCCACCATTTGGTCCCCACTGGGCCTAATGACAATGTTGGCATTCCACATGCAGCCCAACAGGCTTGATCAAATCTGCAGCATCGATCGGGATGCAAGGGCAGCGAGGGCCCAGGCAACACTCTGTGTCTGCTGTACACACAGTGTTGCCTGGGCTGTATGTGTACCGTACTGTATGTGTACCACAGTACAGTACACAGTACACAAATGCTCAGGGAATGCCCACAACACACTCATATATACAGATAACTCTGCAAAAAAATGATTTAAAGCTGTGATAAAGTACAATAATGAAAAGACTGAAAAGAAGGAAAACAATGGTGTACACACTGACATTTTTTAAGAGAGGGTCATTAAATCTGACAGGTGTTTTGTAAGGTCTCCTGCGCTGAGGAGACACAACTCTGGCCTCAGCAATGTCTGGTTCGTGTTAGAATGGAGTACCACTTGATCTTTACTGCAGTAATTTCAGGAGGCGGCGATTCCTGCTGTGCTCTCGTTTTCATGCTCAAGTTCACTTGCCATCAATCAGTCTGTCACAGTTACAGTGCAGAGGCTTCATGTTTGGCACTTGGAGGACAGACTTGTACAACGGATCGTGTTTAATATCACTTTAAAATAATCTGTATATTTTAATTGGGTGAGGGGTTTGTGGGTGATCCCCTTTTCCATTCCAAGTTAGAATAGCAAATTTACGTACCCTCCGGTCCTCACTACCAACTCCTCCGTTGTTCCGAGGTCATGGACCAACATGTGTGTTGGTATGTTAATTGTGTGTTAATTACTGAACTGTTCATATCAGCTTTCATATAAAACTAATTCAAAGGTTTGAAGAGAATAATTGTACTTTAAGATAGTAATCATATTTCTGATCTTATGAACAGTCTTATCTTTTGTTGCTGTCTATAGTTGGTGCACTGAAGACAAACAAGGCTTTACAAGAGCTCCACCTCACCAACAACCTGCTGAACAGCTACCAGGATGCCCTGCAGCTAGGAGACCTGCTACGCTACAACACCACTTTACAGATCCTAGAGCTCAGTAACAATGCTGTAGCAGATGCTGGTAATATACTCATATTTGGTACAGAACACAAACTATGGATTTAACATGTTAGCATATTGTTTTTCATTTGTAAAATCCTACACATACACAAATGTAAAAAAACAGTTTGTGGTTTCAGTGGGATGTACATGGAATAACTACGTCTTGATAAACTTTCTATCTCACTCTGCTAATGAAAGCAGAAAGTGTATTTGTGAAAATGTGCCACTTTGTCAGTGGAAATGAATTTCTAATTGTTCATCGCTCATGTGAATTAGAGACACTGCAACTGTTTGCAGAAGTTGAAGTGCGACACATAATGTTACTAATGATCAGTGATAACACTTCAGCAGCCCTTGATCAGTTTTTTTTCTAATTAAAGAATGACCCATCTAATTTGCCTGCCAGCAGCCTAATAGGAAAATATAGTGGGAGGTGTCTTCACACTGTCAGCACACAAACTTGCACAGTCCAGCTTTATTATCTAATTAATATAGATATGTGAAAAGGTTAAGCACATAGCTTCCTCGCCATTGTTGCTGGAGCTCTAGTCATGAGTAGCGATGCAGCAACACTCCCACTAAACATCTGTCAGAGCCATTTAGCTTACAAACACAAGCAGAGACAAGCAGTTGAACACGTTCTGCTAATTACCATAACATCATCACTCTTTTTTTTTTTTTTTAAATCCAGGTTTGGAGGAGCTGTGTGAGGGTTTGAGGTGGCAAATAGAAGGTCTGAAGGTCTTACTGCTGAGGAACAACCAGATCACTGCAAAAGGCATGGTCCATCTGGCCAAGACTCTGGTGAGGAACAAACACCAGCTTCTGGTTTGGAACAAAACCAAGTGATGCAGAGTCAGCATGTAAAACTGTCTATTCCAATAAAGTCACTGTCTGCAAGAGGCAGCCGTGTTTGTAGGCATATTCAGCAACATGATCCAGGCCTTTAAGACAAAGGCAGGTTGAGGCATGTTAAAAGTTAGTGCTACAACAGATAGAACAGAACGTTTCTTCTCTCTACAATAAGTAAAGGCCACAGCAGTGCATGCTATTAAGGCCTCTGTATCCTTCACATGAAGTTTGTTGGATCATTTAACAGCTTCTAACCACACACACACCCCACTCTCTGACAGCAAAATTAGCAGGGTCTGATTCTGGGGTGTATGTGGAGGTGTGAAGGCAAAGCTGGATTTAGAGTTAATGCAGAGGTTTAACAGGAGTCTCAGTGTAGATACCTGCAGTGTAGGTTGTGATTCACGCATGAGTGTTGGAATTTCCCTGATATCACCACCGCAACACGTTTTGTTCATGACCAAACTGTCTTCCTCTGTGATTATATTTTCTTCAGGTACCGTGTTTACGTTCTTTCATTCACTTTTGTCAGACGAGTGAAGGTGTGCAACTCACACACTCACAGACCGGGAGTTAAAATCCAGGTAACTTGAAACACTATCAGTATCAGGAGTAATTTGGAGAATAAACAGGAACACACCACTGTCATATAAGCAGAAAGACAGAAGTTTATACTAGGACTAGAAGATACCCACATTTTTCTATTTATGACCAGGAAGTGATCAGAACAGCTCTATTAGCTTTGCAGTAGCTGAGCTAAACTGTCCAGCTCTACCTGTTTTTCTCTATCCGGTAATTAGGAAATGAAGAGCGCTGGGCCTCATCCAGAGAATTCCTCCCGTCTCTGCACATTTCATTGTACGCTCCTAATAACATGCATTCCTTCCACCTGATTGGCAGCATAAACTGTGCTTTCCTGTCATGTGAGTGGCGATTGTGGAAGTCAAAAGGCTAGAAATTAAAGGCCTGCCTCGCTCACACACACAGACACACACACTCACACTTTGCCCGTCTCCTCCAGTGCTACCAAAAGAAGGAACAGTTTGATTAAATAATAGATGTGTGTTAAGGAGGGCTGCTCATGCGGCCTGCCAGTCATGGGGATAAGTAGATGTCCTCGTAGGCCATAATGATGATAATTAGACCCGTAGCTGGTCGTGTCGAATATGATGATTGGGAGAGCTGTTATTAACCTTTCTGGTTGGTGTATCTACTTTTCCTCTCTGTCCTCCTGGCTGGTTGGCTTGTCTTTTGAAGGACTAAGATGATGAGGTGGGTGGGGGGGCAGATCAGAGCCGAAATCCACTTGACTCTGGTTTCTATAATTTGGCTGATGATGACTAAATGTAATCTTTGTCCAATATGATTTAAAAAATGATTATTCTGAGGTGAAAATGTTATGCAGGGATCTTGTTTTTTTTCTACTTTGCATGCTTCCACTGTTTTTTTTTTTCCTTTGTTTTTTTGTTTAAAGCCGGCATGTCATGTGTGAAAGCATACTGTGTGTTTGGTGGTTTCACACTCCTACCCCCCTCAAACTTCTCATTCCAACCCTCCCGTGGTTTACGTTTGACAGGCTTCAACCATGCTTGACTCTCACACACTCTCAGCCACGCAGTCGCCTCTTTAATTGTCTGCTATTATCCCTCGTGCATAGCCTTTCGAGAAGCGCTTCCTCCCTCTCCACCTCCCCTCCTCACCGGAGAAGCTTCTCGCCACGCGTTGGATGTGCTGGTGCTTCTGTGTGCTGCGACTCAGCAAGGAAAAAGGGGGGGACCCTCTCAAGTGTGTTTGTTGTCACCATGGTGCAAATTAACTCAGAAGAAGACGCTCTCTGGGTCTGTCGGTTGCCTTCCTGGCTTCCTTTCCGCCCCCGTTCTCCCTCTCTCTTCAGAGCAGTGACCAGAGGAGTTTAACAAGGGTGGCGAGGCGAGGGGGCAACGAGGAGTGGGTGGCACGTTCCTCTTCAAGCTGTTGGGCAACATGGGCCCCTTGTGCCCCAGACACCCCCAGCTTTATGCACCAGCTAATCAACCTTCAATGCTAATGTGGCTCTGGAGAGTGGAAACAGAAGTTCTGAGCTTTTAACATGAGAGGAAACATTTTGAAAAGAAATAATAATCACTGCATAATAATAATGATAATTAAAACTTCTCAGCCTTTCCACACTCACTTGCACACTGAAAGTAGCACACTACACAGAGTCTAAAGAAAAGACTCAGGCTCACTAAGACTGACATACTTTTAAATCTAAAGGTAGTGGTTGACATTTTTCAGTGTTTGTTGGCACCAAATGTTCCTGGATCTAGTCCCAGGATCCCAGGTAAGAGCTGACTTAAATCAGTATGACCTCATCCCTGTTTTACAGCCAGTACTGAAGGTCCTGCAGGTCCTGGATTTGGGTGAGAACCTATTGGGGAACGAGGGGATCCAGACCATCAGGGTGCCACTGATGGTGAACTGCTCGGTGTTGGAGCTTGGCCTGGCCCAAGCCAACATCACCTGTGAAGGTACAACAATCAAATTTGCTGTTTGAATTTGAAGTCACAACTGAAGCAGATTTAAGGGACAGTCATCTCATCATGATGAGGCCCTTTCATATTAAACATGTTTGGTTATTGTTTTTAAACACAATGCAATATATAATCATATTTAACATACAATACGATATTTTTTATAGAGTATAGAGATAAGGCCACAACTAACAATTATCTTAATCACTGAACAATCTGCAGATTATTTTGTCATTTTTCTTTTCTTGTTCTATGAAACTTCAAAATATTGTGAAAATACACACCACAATTTTCAAGACTCTAAGTTGGCATTTGTAAATTGCTCTTTTTGTCCAGTCAACTGTCCAAAACCCAAAGATACTCAGTTTTACAGTTGGATCATGACCTGGTTGCCTGAGAACCTTCACAGATATATGTGCCTGAGACTCAAACCAAAGAATTTCTTGCCAGGTTAACTTTAAACCAAAGCCCAGTAAAAAGAGCTGGGGTTTGTTTTACAGAGTCTAGCAGTGTAAAAAAAATGCAGTCTGAAGAAAATAGGTTGCATTTAGGGTAGCTGGTTAGCCAAGAGCAGTTTACAAGATGAAACTAGCCTTGCAAAACCCAGCAGCTCTACCCTCTGACTTTCTGATGTCTGTTTTCTTGGGTGAAGGTGCTGTGGCACTGGCTGAGTTCCTCGCTGAGAACCATCAGATTCAGCGACTGGACCTCCGTCAGAACCAGGTGAAGACTGGGGGCCTGATGGCCTTGTGTCTGGCTCTGAGGATCAACTGCTCTCTCACCAGTCTGGATTTGGACCACGTACCCACACAGGAGCAGGTAGGTGCCATTATTGGTATAACGACATTCCCTTGTTTGGTCTTCAGAACTTGCACAGTGGCTTCTCTGCTGAATCATGGCCTATCCACCAAAACTGTATATGCTGTTTCACTGGATTTTACACGGCAGCAACATTGAATGTGGTTTAGGTTTATTTCGTTGATTTGCAGTAGCATCTAGACTTTACCAAGACTGCTGAAAAAGAACAAAGTAAGAGTGCTCCAACACAACAGTGATTAGCAGCTAGAGCCTGATTAAGTCAAAGAATTAAGTCAAATAAAACCACAACATTGGTCCAGACTGAAATATCTCAGTATCTTGTAATCTCATCTGTTGGATGGATTGTCCTGAAATGTGGTGCAGATGTTCATTGTTCTGTGTTTTGGTTTTGAGTGAAATGGCTTGACAACATTGGCTGGGTGGATTCCAGTGAGATTTGACTCAGACATCCACGAGTCTCAAAAAATGAATCCTAATAACTTTGATGACTTTTCATAAAATCAGGTAAAAATGACATTTGTCTAGACTTTCGTGCATGACACAAGACCAAGTCCCTTTAGCCCCGGCTGTAATATCTTTTTTGTCTTTAGCTAATATTAGCATGCAAACATGCTAAAGCAAAATGGAGAACATGATGATCATTATGCCTGCTTGATATTAGCATGTTAGCATTGCCATTGTGAGCATGTTAGCATTCCGGTGTTAGCATTTAGCTTAAAGCATAAATTAGTTTCCAAGGTTAAGAGTGAACATCCAGTCTCAACTTTGAAGCCAACGTGGAAGAGAAATGGTTGAAGCGCTCACGAAAAAGGAAACCTGAAAATCTACAATTCCATCAAAACTGGGCACGTCCATCTGTAGGTGAAGATCATGTAACATAATTGAAAGTGTGATAGCTGCTACTAAATGGACCTCGTGGTTCTAGGTCTGTCGGCATTCAAGTGACTAGTGGTGCTTTCATTTCAATTTTCCCTCTAATTGAGAATTAAGGGACGTTGGTGACTGGAGGATTTCTTGTCCGTAACATCTTGTCATTTGTGATATATTCAGACTCCCAGTGGTCACAGATTTGTCACTTGAAAACACAAGTAAGTCATTTGTGTCTTCGTTCATCAGTGATACTTTCTCTCTCTCTACCTTCCATGGCTGCAGAGGCCTGAGGAAAACGATGCCATAACTTTAATACATGCCCCTGCTGGATTCACAAAATAATTACCCACACTTGCCATCTGTTTGTCATGATTTTATCTCTGCTAACTTATTTGCATATTAAAGCATTAATTAAAATCTCCAAGGAACAGGATGCTTATTTTAAAATTAACTCTGAAGGCGATCTGTACACAGCTTCCAAAGTTGTTTTATTTTTGTTTGCAGTGGTTTTCTGTTTGTCTGCGTGTTGTTTACACGATTAAGTCTGATTTTTATGAAATGTCTCCTCAGGCTAAAGTCAAGCGGCAAGATGTGCCAGATTTTGGAGAAGCAGCTTTTAAGAGCCATGACGCTTCTGTGAATGTGTGTCATTACAGTAAAGCTGAGACTTCTTCGTCTTTCTTCTCCTTCCTCACTTTTTTCACATGCACCAAAGCCTCCATATTGGTGGCTCTGTTTTCATGCTCCTCTTAGCTGCCAAGAGACGTGATTAGCATTTCCACCATTGTTGGGAGTTAGTGTGGCTGGGTATTTTAAGGGAATGGTAATAAGGGAATTTTTAAGCTCTGTCAGGTTTTAGAGTCACACAGCTGGGATTTGTCTTGGTGTGGCATATCCAGGTGGGAGGAGTGACGATTGTATTAAAAAGCAAATCTTTCCATCAGAAAACAGCGGGTGGCCAGATCAAGTGTTCTCGCTCAGTCACATTCCCCGGGTCGCCAAGGAATACATGAAAATTTCATTCTTGTGATGGAAAATAAGTGTGGGTATGAATGTGACTGAGTGACGGAGGGGGTTATAGCAGCACTTTGTGTGTATTTGACAGAGTCGCTGATATGGAGTTTGTGTGTTCATACATGTGTGTGTGTGGGGGGGGCACTGAAGATGTGCATATTTAAAAGGCGAGAAAAGAAGATGGCAAGAGGGGAGGAAATCTGGGTCCTCTCGTCTTTGTTTACAAGAGTCTGATTTTTCATGTCTGTTGCCACGCTGCTCCATTTGATCACTGGCCTGTTTGCTGTTAATTATTAATTATTTACCCTAGTAAAATATTCATGCACCCTGGCCCTAGTGGAAAGCAGCCTTTTCCAAGGGGCAAGTTCTCTCTGTAGCCACTGTAAGGTGGAGCTGTTTATACATCCTTATCAGGGGACTCTGTCAACCCAGCTAATGAACTAAACTTCCCGCTGCCCCGTGCTCTCTTAATCACGGGTCGGACAAGGGAGGCTCACAACCTGTTTACATGTTTGATGCTTAAATATTTGGATTTGGATTTGGCCAGTGTGAGCTTCCTGTCAGCGGCTCTCCAGCAGAGGAGTTCAGTGATAACGCTCAGGGTGTCCTCTCCTGAATGTTGCACGTCAGAGAGGTGTAGCTGTAAGAGAGTGGTTATCTCACAGAGTGATAATTACAGCAGCATGATGTGTGTGTGTGTGTGTGTGTGTGTGTGTGTGTGTGTGTGTGTGACTGAACCGACTGAAATGAACTGCTGAATGACTCCAGACTAAAACTGCTGAAATGTGTGTGAATCCAGAAGTGTCAGTCAAGTGTTTGATAAACACCACAGACGTCAGAGATGTCGTCTAATCTGCTCAGAGGTTGCCATGGTGATTTTAAGAGTTAGTATTAGTTCCCTACCTAAGATTGTACATAAAGATGGACGAGGCGTCTCCACTTCCTTCCATTGTACATGGTGCTGCCATCTCGTGCTGGTGATGTCATTTGGAGCCTGCTCAGTAGTGATTGGGGGCGGAGCTTTGGTGTCGAAATCACCGCCTTACATTTGCCTACTTTCTGTAGAAAATTTTCAGAACAGTTGAACACATCCAGGCTCTGAAAATTCCGTACATTTTACTAAAAATTGTCAACAAAAGCTTAAATATTTTGGAAATGATGAGAATTATCGCTGAGAAAGGTATTATGTGTCCCGATCAAGCCACGTCTTTTCACGTTTGAATGGAGTTTTTACAACAAACGGTGAAAGACCAGTTAGGTGCCAACAAATGAGCTGAAGAATAATAAACTTCTGGGCTTTGAAGAAGAATATATTGGGATTTTGTACGCTATATATTATTCAGGAAATGTCATTTGATGTAGCACTGACTAGGTTATATATTAAAGGACTGGTTAACAGTTTTTCCACCCAGATCTTAGTGAAATGTTGAATTAGATTCAGTTTGCTTTGCTGGTTAGTTTTAGAAACTAACCTGTAAACTGCAAATGGTGTTGGTGAATTTTATTTCACTCAGTATAATGTGAATGTTGGAGACATCTGTGAACCACTTACTGTATTAGCATGGTGACATCAGATTGAACATCTGCAAAAAAAATTTCTCTTCTGCCAAATAAAGCATGATGAATGTTTTTAGCCATATTTGCAACACGGTTCCAGGACCAGCAAAGTCCACAGTCTATTAGTCCAATTGTATCTGTAGACTCACTGGATCAATATTCATTCAGAACCAAAGACATGGGAAACAGCTGATGAGAAAAAATATAGGTTAAGGGTGAAATACAGTGAACATTCAGCTCAAGCAATAGGTGTGGAACGTTCTTCATGTTTAGTGTTTTAGTGAGCTTTGAATGGACATAAAGAGACACAGTAATCGGTTTGACTGTTGATCAGCTGTGACCAATGTTTATCCAACAGCATCGAGCGTTCACACCTCAGTTTAGTTTTCTTGAATGTGAGAGGGTATGGGAGCAGCATCTGAGAAAAGATACAGGTGTCTGTAAGGATCTGTAGAGAGATTGCTGTGGGGAATGTACAGCACAGACGGCACCGTCTGAAGGAGCACGGCTTCTTATTTTCACAGCAGTGTGAAACAAAGAGGTCTCCGGGTATGGTTTCAGGCACCCCTCCTGTCATGGTCAGTCCCAGTAGGGTGGCTAGGTGACAGGATGGCCTGACCATGCATGTAGTCGCCGCTCAGGTTTCAGCTCGCATCATGATGACACCGCCGCTCTGGGGAATAGAGTACGTAGGCAGACAACGGCAACCAGGCAGAACAAGCCTCCTAGCAAGGCCTCAGAGGGCAGCGGGGAACAACTCAGAGCAGCCGGGGGAGACCAGGGTTCACACTGCTACCACATCAGTCAGTCACCTACTGGAAACACACCACACAATGACGCTCGCAGAGCTCACAGAGCAGAAAGGAAAGATTGTTTTAAACAACTATTTAACCAAGTGAAGCACTGGAGAGCAGCTTATTCCTGATGACCTAACAAAAGAAATTCTCTCTTTAACACAGAGGTTTTCATTATTTCATCCAGAATTCAACAGACAACAGTATCTGCCAAAAACCAAATGTTATATTCTGTTATGTATCTAAATGGCTCCCAACCTTGGACCATGCTGCAGTCAAAATGAATGCCAAGGGGCAGGCAGGGGGGTGGAGGGGATATTAATGCATGCATACAAACATGATAAATGACCTGCTGGTGTTAATCTGTATTAACCACAGTTAGAACATACTGCGCTGCAGCCTAACATACAGTAATATAATCAGTATCGCTTGTCATTGAAGCCAGGTCATAAAAAGGCAACAACTGAATGGTACTGTACATACATGACTACTGCTGCTCCGCTTCGAACCCATACAGATTTGTAACTGGATACAAGTGAAGTGAACATTTTAAAGAGTCAGTTCACCCAAGTTGCAACCTGACATTTATCCCTCCAGTCAAATACAATGGAGGTAAATGGTGTTTCACAGTATTAAAAAAACTACTTTTAATTCATTCAGAAGTTCAGTTTTCTAAAAGTTCATTTCAGTTCTATTTACGTAGTGGCCATAGCTAGGCATCCCATACATTATCTCAAGGCACCATACAGAGTAAGATCAAGACCTGACAATATTATAAAGAGAAACCCAAGAGTTCCACCATGAGCAGCCCTTGGTGACAGTTGAGAGGAAAAACTCCCTTTAACAGGAAGAAACCTCTAACAGAACCGGACCGGGAGGCAGCGAACCATCTGCCTTGACCAGTCAGGAGTAACATCAGGGTCATAAATTAAAGGGGATGTCGGGGAGACTCTGGGATGTTGAGGTGACTCTGGGATGTCGGGGAGACTCTGGGATGTCGGGGAGACTCTGGAATGTCGGGGAGACTCTGGGATGTTGAGGTGACTCTGGGATGTCGGGGAGACTCTGGGATGTCGGGGTGACTCTGGGATGTCGGGAAGACTCTGGGATGTCGGGGAGACTCTGGGATGTCGGGGAGACTCTGGGATGTCGGGGAGACTCTGGGATGTCAGGGTGACTCTGGAATGTCAGAGAGACTCTGGGATGTTGAGGTGACTCTGGGATGTTGGGGAGACTCTGGGATGTCGGGGAGACTCTGGGATGTTGAGGTGACTCTGGGATGTCGGGGAGACTCTGGGATGTCGGGGTGACTCTGGGA
>JBBMJY010000009.1:21369558-21383701 GCA_037833715.1 Toxotes lorentzi | reverse complement strand
GAGACTCTGGGATGTCGGGGAGACTCTGGGATGTTGAGGTGACTCTGGGATGTCGGGGAGACTCTGGGATGTCGGGGACGTACTGTTGCTGTTCTAAATGAAGACTTTTAAAAACTAAATCTGAACAACTGAACATTTGCCAGGAAAATTCAGTATCACATCACAAGTTCCCCAGACAGTCTTCAGGGAGTCGAAGCTCGACCTCACACATATCAATCAACAGTACATTAATATTCAAAGCCACTGGTGTCCCTCACTAAAATACGACTTACTTACTTGTGCAGAGGGTCAACTTTAGCTCCTGATACCTCTGAAAGGGACAAAGCTGGATGAGTCTTCAATGAGCAGAGGGGTGGGTGGGGTGGGGGTGGGGGTGGGGGGCTGCTGAGGTAGCTGGGAGGGGGCAATCCCTTGTCTCTCTGCAAACACAACAACAACAGCAGCAACACACTACTCGCTGCACTCCTGATGTATTTTCAGGCAAAAACAGGCATATTTGCCAGCTGTGTAATTTACTGCGGCTCTCATTTGCATATTAAAGCCTTAATTAGCCCCTCTGAGCGTGTGTGTGCTCCTGTGTGTGTGTTTGTGTGTGATTGAGGGGCTGGGGGGGCTGGAGGGTTGGGGGGGTTGTAGTGTAATCACTTGGACATGTAGTTGGGCGCAAGGAGGGGTGGGGGGGTTGGGGCGAGCAGCATTTTGGGTTCTGGATCGGGGGCCGGAGGGGGAGCAGAGTCAGTTCCCTGCCCCGATTCCCCCTGTGGACCGGCTGGTTCTGGTACAGAGTGAGGTGGAGCGCTTCCACTTGTCTCCTTGTCATTTTTAATCACTCCCACTCTTCCACACCAATCAGGAGAGGAGGTGGGAAGAGAAACACTGCTCAATCTTTTTTTTAAAGTCTTCATAGAAGAAGAACAAGAAACAGTTCCTGTAGGAGGGACTAGAAAATTCCTCTCTCTTCCATTGCATTGAGGCTGAGGCAGAAATTTTGAGCATGTATGGCTTTAAATCTGAAGAAAACAATTTTTTTTATTTTGTAACATTTTGTAACACTCATCTTCAAAAGAAATAAAGTTTGTATAACACTGTCTAGTGATCAAGGAAAATTGGAATGAGCCCAGCCCAACCAGGCAGTAATACCCCAAATACAGTTTCAGTGCTGAAACTAAGGTGCTTTAGCAAAACTTTTATTCACTTAGCAGCTTTGCTGACACACACCAGACAGTGTGATTCAACATTTCTTAGGAGCCACGAGGTCGTTTTATGCAGAGGAGGCTTTTCTCAGTGGTCATAGCCCAGTAAGTCCACATTCCCCGTTCAGACATGCAAGGCGCTCACTCAAACAACTTGGCATAATGACCAAAACACTAGAAGTTCTGCAATTGTTATGGGCCTCCTCTGCATAAGATCGGGAGGGGGGGCATATGTATGTAAGCCCCGCATAAGTGGGGGTATCGGATCGCATCGCCTTTCAGCGGGCATGTCCTGAGGCGCCACGCTCAAACAGTCACCCATCAGCAGCCGGCAGCCTCTCATCTGACTACCATGAAGCCCCATGCGTGTCTATCTCTCTCGCTCCCTTCATCCACAAGCCACATCCCTTTCACTTTTGAATGGCGGGCTGACTGCAGAAATTGCCCCTGTCCACCATGTGCACTGAATATTTAACTATGAATATGAAATATCTTGGCAAGATCTTGGCAACCACCTTCAAAAGTGAGAGCCCCACCAACTCTCTCAGCTCAAACACACACACACACTCCAAGTATCCCCTCTTTTTTTGCACTCATGAATCGATCATCCCATCCCTGTATGGAGAGATGTCAGGAGAGGAAGTGGTGAATGATCTTCTCCGGTTGGGCACCAAAGTCACCGACTGAAGGCAAAACTCCCAACACCAAAGCTCTGTGGATGATAAGGTGAGGCTCCTTCAATGCAGTGCGGGGTTCTGGTGGAAAGAGGAGACTGACAGAGTGAGGGAAAACATAATGGCTGAGGAGTTCTACTTTGGCAGTTTGCCTCGTTTTGCTTTTCTCTCTGTTCAAGGCCTTCCCTCCATCATCACTGCCAGACAAGTTTCCCCTCTGCTTCACCTTAATCCACACAGGGGATAGCAGTGTTGATCACAGATCAATACTGGCCTATGATGTGCTTGACATGTTCCGTCCCAGACCATCAGTAGGAATCAGTTATGTTTATTAAGTTAATGTTTACAAGCAGAATGCTGGCTGGATTTGAAAACTGGGCCTGTATCAGCTCCATAGGTTTGTGTTGTATCTGCCCACCCCCTCCCTGCTTGGTGTGGATAGAAAATAAGGCATGAAATGAAACTGAACTTTTCGATCTAAGCTCACGTAGCTGAAAGGCTCTAATGCAGCAAGTCAAAAAGACATTTGTTTGTCCTGAATTTGATGTGTTACAGGAAGAAAAATACACAAACCCCAGAGCTTCATCCAGAGGCCAAACTGAAAGTCTACGTCAGCCTGCTCAGTATATCTCCTCTTGTCCTACCATCCTGTCTCACGTGTCCCTCATCGTATATACTAGCTACATTATAGTAGCAACACATCTATACTAGAACCCCCTGCCCCCTCCCAGTCTGGTCTGGGCACCGTGGAGGGGAGGTAATTGGATTTGTTGTCACCTCCACTGGCTTGCAGGCCTGGTCTGTCTGCTCAGCTTAGGGATGAAGACATCAGTGTGACAGGGACCCTGGGAGAGGATCAGCTGGTGTCCTGGAAGCCACTAATAAAGCTGTGGTCATGCCACGGCCATGCCGCCACGGCTGTAGCCAGCTGTTACCTCTGCCATCTCTCCTCCAGTGCCAGTGCCCATTCCACAGCTTGGGAAGAAGGGGGTGGGGGGAGTGACATGGCGAATGAAGAGTGGGCAGCCTTATTAAAGCAGATGCCAGTCCCCCCTTCGTTGTGTTGGAGAGGTCAGAGAAACCCTCTCCAAACCCTCCTCCGTGGTTCCGGGCGATGCTGGCACCAGACACTGGTGTCCTGGCATTCCCTGTGACACACTGTGTCGCTAGGCATCTTATTAAAGGCACTGACAGGAGCGTAGCCAAAGTCAAGGTCTGTAGTTTAGGCTTCACTGCAGTTGTCCCCTGGTTCACCCCATCAGGGATCAATTAGTTATGTCCTCAGTGTCCTGCAAAAATATGTGGTCTTCACAAGTCTGCTAATGAATACAAAGAAAAGAAAGTCAAGTTGATCTTCCTACAGATGCTTGTACACTTTATGGAAATAGTGTGGCTCAGATTCAACATACAGTAAGTCGTTTGGCATATTGGCTCAATGGTGAGCATACATCTTTCCAAACTTGGAGATTGCAGGTTCAAAACCTGTTTCAGAGACGTTCTCCATACCTGTGTGAAGATTTCCAATGTTAGAACGAGAATAGTACTAATCTGATTTTAAGTGGGTTGATCTTGTTTGATTCCTACAAGCTGGACATCTAAACTTATTTTAACAAATCTAATCAAGTAAAAATCACGTACTGCACTGGCAGACAAAAAAAAAAAAAAAAAAAGCTTGAAATGCTAAAATGTTTTTGCTTAAATTTGATGGAACATGTTTGTAGTGTAGTGCTTTAGGAAAAATGCACTGTATTCACGTTGTAAAACAAAGTAAATGTGGTGGTCTTGCTTCTGTTCAAGTGAACATATTATTTTTAATATAATATCCTGGGCTCATATCCAAGAGGTGAGCTGTGGCAAGTCATTCACATTTTCCATCTCAATCCCCCACCCCCCACCCCCTGTGCTACCTGAAAAAACACAAGTTAATTGTCAGTCCTCCGCAAAAGGAAACACAAAGAAGACAAATAGAAACACTCCGTGAAAACATTAATGGTCTACATAGGACTAGAAATGAAAGAAATCCATATGAAAACCAGATGAATACTGCATAAGCAATTCATGTGCCCTTAAGGAAACAATGAGTGCTGACTAGGCTGCCATGATGTATTTATTTATTTACTGCACAGAATTGCTTTTGTCTGTGCTATAGATTTAAATAAAAGGGAGATATTTTAGTGTATTTCACTTTCCATAAAAGCATGGATGGTCTGCGGTGAGGCCACAGTCCATCCAAAGAGGACGTAGAAGGAAAACATCCTAAGAAACTGTTGGTTGTTCATAGTCTGACATTTTTCATCATTATATTGAAGATGGTGGAAGATATCTGTCGACTTACAGCCGCTTGTACAGCTGCATCATCATCTCACGTCACGCTCGTCGCCATTTTCGGGGCTACTTCTCTGCTGCTAGTTTTCATGGGTGTAGCCATTGTAAGTAACTAGTTAGTCATCAAAGGGCACAACACCAGGTCTGCAGGAGTCGCTGAGGCAGTCGTGTAGGCAGCGATTCAGACATGTGGAACGTGGACATTGTCGCCCTCGATTCATTTAGAAATCAAACAAGGAAGTGACAGTGTGACCTCTTCTCATTCCTTGAACAGTGCCACTCTGAGCAGGCAACCTTTCCAGCCTGTCCACATTAATCTGACTGCTCAACACAATACCTTTTCCACAGGAACACAAACAGCCACAAATACTGACTATAACACAATCCTAATGGTAATCAGGGGACATGGACATGCTGGACATGTTTATTTTGGATCATTTCAGAGGGGGTCATAATAAACTGGATAAACTAGGCAGCAATCCAGAACAATTGAGTTAATATTACCTGAGATTTAACATTGGTGTTTATGTGTAAAATGGTGAGAAGAGGTCATAGGTCATTGACCAGGAGTAAGGGGACGACCGGAGGATGATCAATAGGGACATCTGAACATAGACACCTGTTATTATGTGACCAGGGTTTATAAAACTGAACTCATTTATACCCAAGTCATCGACTCCACTCACTGAGGAAGAGTGTGATGAGGTTGAAAGCTCTGGAAAAAGCTAGTACGTAGATACTAAGTTAGCAATGTTTTACCAAAGTTTAGTGATCAGTCACTAAAGACTACAAATGTTATTTCCACTGGAATTATTTTCACTGCCTGTAGTAGAATAACACTGATTGGCTCCTCAGGAGGTGGCAGAGTCCCCAGATGGAGATTAAACCTGCTCTTAGACCCTCCTCGATATTTACAGAACACAAAATTATACACGTCGTTATTTTAAGGCTCTTTCCACCAGTTAGTAAGAAAACACATCATGACAGGTGGCTCTTTAATAACAGTGATTAAGGTGTAGGTGACCTATATTCCATCCACACAGACACACACACACACACAGACACACACATACCCCTCACCGACATGGTAACCTCAGAGAACATGTCAGGGGTGACTGTTGTCACCTGAAACGTTTCCACACATATGGCAGCTCAGCTCGGGCGGAAGCTGTTGAAATGATTACTTCATGTGGGCTGATTTCCTTTCTCCCCTGCCTCTCCCTCCGTGTTTTAAATACTTTTTTATAACACACACTCTTATAGACTACACTGTATATAATACCCACCGACATACTCACGTAAGCCGCAAGTGCAGGTCTAAAAAATATCTGCATATATTTACTAACGACTTTATCAGATAATTGCTGTTTGCTGATGAACAACAACCGCCGTCAGCTCATGCTACGGTTTCTTAACTCGTCGTCTCCTCTGTCTCTGACCTAACAGCAGAAAACATACAGAAGAGGCACTGGAAAAGTCAACCCCTCAATTCCTCTTCCACATTCCAATTTTCAGGGGCAACTAAAAGACTAAAGTCTGTAACTCAGCCACCCTTATAGACACCACAGACGCAACACTAACAGTCACCATTCACATTCACCATAAGCCGTGAAACAAAAGCCGAACAAAAGAAGGAAGTGAATAACACAATTTGTGGTTCAAAGTTCAATTGTTTTTAATGGAAGTAGCTGCAGGAAAATTCCTAAGAAGACTCAACCTGGATTTATAGTCTATGCAAAGAGGTTAACAAGAGCTGTCATAGGTCCCTAAAGGTGTAAAAGATGTAGGTTTGGATTTGTAGTTGATATCGACTGGCAGTATGGAGCTTTACATTTACATACAGTGACTGTGTTTACATTGTCATTGTGTCATTCCCTCTCGTCATGTGTGCTCATCTGCTGGACTGACGGTGGCTGTAAGCTAGCACAGATTGTGTGTAAGAGAATTCCAGTTCCTGTTCCAGTTGTACCTTTCTCTCCTGGAGCAGCATCATGAAGCTTTGGGAAAAACTAAAAATTTTCACTCAAGTTGAAATATTGTTTTGTGTCGATCATTCCACCTCTGAAATTCCAGTCGTGTTCTCCCTGGACTAATCATTTAGTGTGTTAGTGAGCTAAAAAAAAAGTATTCAGTAAAATAAAAAAGTACAGTTAAACGTGATGGGGACGTCATTCATTTTTTTGCTACGTATTTAGTCATAAACCACAGTTTTGGACCAATTCAAAACTTCCGGATTTTGACCTGATGATGAAATGTTGAGGGATCAGCAGTGTGATTTCAGTTCATCCTGAGGGGACCATGAACATCTGAGCCAAATGCCATGACAATTCATCCAACAGCTGTCTTTTCATCCTCTGGGGAACGTGAATGCAATCCGTCCTGTGGTTGTTGAGATGTTTCCGTTGCAGCCAAAGCGGTGGAATGAATAATCACCATCCATAGAGCCATGTCTGGATAAAAATGCCTGTACTGTTGTTGTTTTGCTGTGGCAAGTTCATTTTTCTTTTAATTATTGTGAGCAGTCAGTTCTCCAGATGGCGTCTTGTAATATTTTGTATAGCACCCCTGCAGTAATTTGTCTGTAGGCCCATGTCAGAAGGTTTAGACCACATTAGACAGCCCATCCACAAAATGAAGTCCAACCAACAGCAGCACTGAGTCTGTTCTTTTTCATCAGACTCTGCCGTCAGTGTACTTCTCTTGGTTTCTTCTAAACGGTGCCATTTTTATTCTGTCATGTTGTTTTCTGACATAACGTCATGATGTCAAGATGCTGCAAGGGCATCGTGAAACAAATACACAGCGCTCATTGTTTTAGCAAGAAAATCACTTGGAGGATCATAATGCGACAGGTGCAGAAGTCTCCCACAAAAATGAAATGAAATAAAAATCAAACCTCTAAAAATCTACCTCTGCATTCTGTCCAACAGAACTGCTGAGGTGAAACAGAAATGTCAGCAAGATTTTCTTTGCTTCCTAGTGTTATTTTTAATCTTTAAAAAATCTTCAGAAAGGAAAAGAATGATCTTTTTCTGGTCACAGGGCTAAACCCGTTTTTTTTTTCCTCACACCTGACCCATCACGACTTGAAGTGGTTGTAAATGTTATGTTGTAATTTTTGAATGAGTACAGAAATTATTGGACATGAACCCACACCCCCAAAGTTAGAAACATGTCAAACATCAACAACATCCATTTAAAATAAATAAAAAGACAAGATGCAGCTTAATCTCCTGCAGCCAGAGCAAGCAAGCAGTCTGACAGAGTTTTACCTGTTATGATTTGGAGGCAGTGGGGGCGAGGGATGTGTGTGTGTGTGTGTGTGTGTGTGTGTGTGTGTGTGTGTGTGGTTTTTTTTTTTTTGGGGAGGGGGTGGTGGGGGTTTGTTATAAATTGTGAAGATCAGTTAAGCAGAATTAAAGCGGCGCTGGCTTGGGAGAGCATGGCCGGGGGTCTCTGCAGTGGTCTCTCCAGATAATCAGCAGCCCTGGGCCCTCCATAATCACATGGAGGAGTGTTAGCTTTCACACACCGCTGCTAAAGAGAGGGATTAGAAAGTCACACAGCCTGATAAATACAGGGTAGGATAGAGAGGAGAGAGAGGAAGAGAGGGGGAGTAGGTGTGTGTACTGGTATGAGGGGGGACGGGGAGGGGCACTGTATGGTCAGGGAATGGCACAAGACTAAAGAAGCATTTGTCTGGACAGAAACTAATACGTACAAGGCCTAATTTCAATTTCAGCTGATCTTCAGCTAAGTTTACACGGTCTGTGCCACTTTTTTGGAATCATCATGAAAAAAAAAAAAAAAAATCAACCAAATGTAAGCATTTTAAATGGAGTTGGAGTTCAGAAGCCACAGCGTGTTTCATTCTACTGTTCATTCAGGAAAATAATAATGCGTTGTTTGAGTTTCCCATAGTGTCACACCAAAAATCACTGTGGATACATTTACATTATACAGCTGTCTAACTTATTCCCTGAACATCCACAGATTATCTTATCTTATCTTATCTTACCTCTGAATGCATATTCAGTGTCAGAAAATATTTGATGTTTTATTTACACATCATATTTGACCTTTATTTTGACTCTTTCTTTTTTTTTTTTTTGGAATCCTCTCTCTCTCTCTCTCTCTCCCAATGAAACTTGGTATAATTATCAAATCATAACTTCCCTAATATGTTGATGTAATTATAAAAAAAAAACATGTAGTGTAGAAGACAGCCGTGAATCCGGATAACAATGCATGTGTATGTTGAATCTGAGCGTGGCACCACCTCCCGCCCTTTAAACACCAGGCATCATTTCCATAATTGTTGTAATGAATACTTCAGCTCTGGAATAGAAGCCATTATTTTTGTATTTTCATGGAGCATGTTAAATCTGTTTGTGGTGAATGTGACACCACTCTGCAGAATGAATGGGATTTTTAGGATTTTAGGATTAAATAAGGTGCAAAGTGAACAGTGACATTGTTCATACTTTGAACATTGCACTTTAATGCACTTTATCTTTATTTGCTCAACAAGGAAATTCAAAAATGCAATTTAGTTGCATTGTGTTTACATTAATGTGTGTATCTCTTATTTAAAGAGCACCCAGCTGGATCAGTTCTATTGGATTTCTTTCTTCTTCTTTTTTTTTTTTTTTTTGTTTTTGGGTGTCTGTTGTACCCCCTGCATTGTCAAAACTCCACAGTCAAATACAACAACATAGCTTTGTTTCTCACTGATGAACATGAAAACATATTCTCTCATCTCACACACACACACAGACACACACACACACACAGCTCCACAGAGCAGATATTTGGTATACAACAGTGACATCTTCAGTTGGAGTGATGGAAGGATGCAGACAGAGCAGGGGACAGAGACGTGGAGGAGACGGAACAATGGCAGAGCCTGGCGAAGCAGCTCCGTGTGTCTGTCGATGGAGGACATGCTGGTAATTAGTGCCATTTATAGAAAGAGAAAAGGGCTCTGTGAATATGCTCGAAGTGCATTCATTAACATTTACTCAGTGTTATTCCACGTGTGTTGAACGACAGACTGAATCCTCAGTTTGTTGTACAGTAAGAGACGTTCAAGTTTTCTGACAGAGGAAAGCAGCAGAGTGACTTAATGCTGCTCTGTGCCGTCCATGAGACTGAGTAGGGGCTTTAACAGAAAGCATTTTACCACGTCAACTGAGGGAAATGTATTGCAACTTCTTACCGGAGCTGCTTCTTTATTAAACAAATCAAATGCCTGCTCAGATTTGTTCTCTTCACTCACACATTTACTGACTGAAATTCAGTTTCAGACTCTCTATTTTATTTTTTGCCACATTTGAGTAACTTTTTATTTCCTGAGTGAATATATTCAGAGGTAGTTCGTTCAAATCAAACCGCCCCTCTCACTCCAACACAGCCACTGCACGGCGATGATAGAGGTGATGTGACGTTCACAGCAAACGATGGGACTCTGGTGACAGAGAAAAAGAAAATATCACAGTAAAAATCCAGATGCAGTTTGGATGTGTTCAGAAGAATAGGAATACAAGTACAGCCACAGCACACGTGCACTCTGTCGTCTTACATTTGATAGAACCTGATAATTGAAGTTCAGTCCATCACATTGCTCAGCTGCACTGTCACTTTATTTTAACCATCCCTGTTTAACATGAATCAGTAGTATATCAACAATTAATTAATGAGAGTCTTGACTTTAGGCTGATGCTAATATTTTATTTACAGCTGGTGTCATCCAGCAGTGTGACCTCAAAGCTCTCTATATGTACAATAATAGCTGACTTGTTCAACCACAGTGTTTTTCTTTCTTTTTTTAATTATTCTTATTTAACAAAAACAGAAAACTGTAAAACAGAATCTTTTTTTCTTTGGAGAGTTTTGTTTTTTAAAAGGACAGGTTGTCAGTCATTGATCTGTGTTTTCTCCCTGACAAAAACTGCCCTGCAAAACCTGACAATTTTTTTTTTTGCTTTGAATATATATATTTAATATTTAATTTAATATGTAAATGAGTATTTTATTTAAAGACTCTGCCCCTCTAACAAAAGTCAAAATCAAAATCTTGGTTTTTCATTTGAAATGTATCATGTGGGAAATGGAGGAAATTCACAACTTCACATATGTCCAAATTTAAAGCTCTTGCATTGTTGATCAGCCTCAACAATATGACTAAAAAAAAAAAAAAGACACAATACACCACTCGCATGATACTTGAAACTGGCATCTGAGATGTCATTTACATATATTAGCATATAAAGTAATTGGCACAGATGCCAAGGAAGCAGCCGCAAACAGATTAATTGTCATCGAGCAGTCGTGGTGACATAGTTAAAAATGAGCTCCTTTTAAGGCACCAATTATCAGAGAATTTCCCAAGTAACCTTTTTTCATCAGCGATTCCCTTCCCCACTGTTGTCGTCTCTCACACGCGCACACACACACACACACACACACACACACACACACACACCAGAAGACAGACAAGTAATATGCATAGTATCAGCATCCTAAATGTATAAATATTGTAAATAGCTGTCTGTTGTCTTTCAAGTTGTGCCTTTGAAATCAGGCCGCGCTGCATCCCACTCTGAAAACGAGCACATGTGCCTTTGTTTAGCTCCAGACGAGAACAAACGGCAAATTCTCACACACGCTCATTGTGAGAATACGTAATGAATGTTCACAGATAGAAATAAGAATGCCTCTGCTGGGCCTTCCATATGCTGCTCTCCTCTTTTTTCCCTCTTTTTTTCCCCAGCACTTTTTAATGCCGTCTGAGCCCTGTCTTAAACACAGGTATTATTATGCTCTGTTTATTTGTTTGTGTGTGTGTAGGTGTATCAGCTGTGTATATGTATCAGCTTCACTCTGACCCTGCTGACCTTTCAGTGTGTGTTTCAGTGTACCACTCAGTCCTGAGCCAGGCTAACAGATTGGTGGCCTGCCATCTTTCCTTCCCCACGTATAAAAATTGGATAGCGGCCTGTCTTCGGGAATTCGGAGCTAACAAATGAGCTAGCTCACACTGCACTTTGGAGAGCTTTAAACACTCGTTCTCAGCAGCCACCGTGCAGCCATCTTAACTAATGTTGAGGCGACAGAGAGAGAGAGAGACAGAGAGAGGGAGAGAGAGGCTGCGGTGATCCCACATGGAAACATCAAGCCTAAAGGAGGAGGGAGGGTCTGGAACCAGAGCATCAAAAATGTGTTGTTGTTGAAATTAGGGCCTGGCATACCTGAGTGTACCACGGTGTTTAGTTAAACACACCAAAATGAATTTAACTTGGTTTGATTTCATTTGCTACTTTAAAGACATAACTTATCATATAAAAAAAAAAGTCTCAGGACTTACTGTTCTTTCACAGCTGTGATCTGACTGTGTATCCTCTTCCTCTGAGCCATAGAGCTCCACTGTTACCAGAAACTATTAAAAACTCATCAGCGAGCCACACTGTTGCGCTGGGTCACATGTTCCTTCATTACCATTAACACACACTGTTGTGACTCGGTCCCACACACACACACACACACCGTCCTGCTGCCCCAGAGAGTCACTAGAGCACTAAATGTGGATTAATCCGCCGCTGAATATAGTCCCTAACAAATTTGATAAAAACAACAGTGAGCAGCTGAGATTACTGAGCCTTAAAAAAAAAGAAGAAAGAAACTATATTTTTGTGTGGTGCTGTGGCAGAGTTACAAAGCGACAGATAATTCAGACTCTTCGTCACAAGGTGCGTGTCTGTAGTTTGTGAGTCATTTAGCTGCATTTAGTTTAGTTTGGCCCAACTGATCGTGGCTAGATAAGTGCAGTCCATTCTGTTTCGTAGCCCAGTATAATGACATGACCTTTTGTAGGCTGGTGTAGAGCTGACGGTTACACCATCAGTGTGAGTGGGTGAATCACATGCAGTGTAGGAAACAGGAATTGACTGTACTCTGGTTCTGATTGGCTGAACAACACAAAAAAACCCAGAAGATTTTCTATCTATTGACTGAAGCTGATCAGTCAGACTGATCTGAATAGAACTTAAATGTATGTGGTCAGAAGATTATGGATTAAACCTTTAATGGCTAAACAATGAGTTTGTGTTTTGTTTTTGTTTTTTTAATTTCCTGGGCATCAAAGTGATCACACTTTATACCACATTTTAAAAACCCAGTCGGGAAAAAAGAGTTTGTTCTGACTTTCAGCAATGACGGGAGGTGTGTGTGTGTGTCTGTGTGTGTGTTGTATCCTGTAGTGCTGTTGCAGAGGCAGACACTGACATTGTTAAAACTTGATGTTTTTGTGCATGCATGCTCCAGTACTTTTTTTATTTCTGATTTCTTTGCATTCCCCGTATGAGCATGTACATATGTGTGTGTATTTGCTCTACGTGTATGTGTGTGTGTGCGTTCCCATGTGTGTTTATATTTCTTAATGACTTTCTAATTCAGGGCCAGCAGGAACCTGTCTTTATCTCTATTAGTTTAGTAGCCTGGCAAACAAAGAGAGTCTGTGGCCGTGGCACCGAGCCAAAGGAAGACTCAGCCGTAAAAGCACTTGTCCATCTGCGTCTCCTCCTCCTCCTTTTTCTCCCCCTCCTCTTATTCCTCCTCTCTGGTTGTGAAATGCTCCCCTCTTCTCTGTTGGTAAAAGAAAAAAAAAAAGTCTTGATTTCAGGCTCAGGAGTCCGCTTCCTCAATCTAGAGGTATTGATTGTTCCACTCACTGATCAAAAAAAAAAAAGTAGTGTTGACGGGGGGACGGAGTGTTTGTATTTGTGAAATCAGTAAATTAGTTTTGCTTTGCTGAAAGTCTGGCACCTCGATCCCATGTATTAAAAAAAGATATTAAGCCACGACATTCCCATGAGATGCGTGGGGATTTTACACATCGGAATGTACAAGAAGGAATCAAATAGCCTGCAAAAATATTATTAAGAGCAAGTCAAAAATGAGAGGCGATGAAACCTCCAGCAAAAGAGACGGCCTAAAAAATAACTTCTTAATGCACAAGCAGATGTGTGTGGTTTTTTTTGTAACTGTACCAGTGGAGCACAAAAGTGTAAAATGCATACATGTGCAAATGTCCATTAAAATCATCAGTACAGTTAAACTATGTACATTACCTGATTTTTATTTATGTATTTTTTTTTTTTGGTCCACTTCTGGGCAGTTCACGAGCTGTGAACACAGCACTGACATATTATCACCATATGAAGGTGTAACTGCAAACAGACTAGCAAAAAGTTGAGCATTTGCACATCTTGCAGACACAGAGAAATATTAGCTTTATGCTTTTTAGCTTTCAGTTGGAGTCATGTTTGTGTCCACCTGATGAATGTAAATCACATTCATTTTAGCTGCTGACAAAAGAAAACAAAAATGGTAAAGGCTCCATAGTGTTCAGTCTGAAACAAGCGAGAGAGGAGACTCAGTCAGAAACAGTTATGGTGCAGGCCCGGGCGCCCACATGCTAAAGAAGGATGCAACTAGTCCCACAGAGCTGGGTGATGTTTCTCTGTGGGTTTGTCAGTACAGTATGACTGACACTCTACACTCTGCACTTGTCATTATATATGAAGTGTAGCCATTGTAAGTAAAAAAGTAAAAATTGAATTAGTGCAGATTTAACCTGCTGACTGTGATGTTCCTTCCTTCAGAAGTTGCACAGTTTGACTTTAAAGTACAGCTCTGACACACTCCATGTTACTGCAGTTACTGTTATTATTATATTATATATATTTTATTTGACCCCTTTGACTCCTGAGAATGGCGTCACTGGCACCACCATCCCTCCCTCTCTCTCCAGAAGGCAGTGGCTGTGAACTCTGACCCCCCCCACCACCATTAAAACACACGCACACACACACACACACACACACACACACACACACACACACACACACACACACACACACACACCCACATCCTCGGCTTAATTTACTCTCG
>JBBMJY010000009.1:21345593-21364612 GCA_037833715.1 Toxotes lorentzi | reverse complement strand
CACACACACACACACACACACACACACACACACACACACACACACACACACACACACACACACACACAATCCTCCCAGATGATTCTCTGCTTTTCCCAAGTCAGAGTGGGTGGTGTGTAAGGTTTTTGCGTGTGTGTGTGTGTGTGTGTGTGTGTGGTAGCATATTGACATCACTATGTGGCCACCAATGTGACTCAACCTCCTCACACCCCCTCCCACCCCCAACTTCACCTGATGTTTTCAGGGTCCATGTCTTCATCCGCCTCCTCCTCCTCCTCCTCAGCCTCCTTCATCATAACCCATGTGGGCATGGCTGCCTCCCAACCTCCCTCTCCTCCAGCCAAAGTGGCCCCAGGACTGGTTCTGAACCTGATCCAGTCCTGATGGCAAAGGCAGAGGAGGCAGATGCCTGGGCAGTGGGAGTAGGGCAGCGTCCATGGCAGGACTGGGGCTACTTTATCATAGTTAGGAAAGAGTGAGGGCAAGGCATGAATATCAGTATGTACACACACACACACACACACACAAAGCAGAATAAAGTTTCCTGCACTTGAGGCAGAACTTAAACATTTGCTAATTTACTGTTAATCACACTTTATTGTGGTCACTAATTTCTAACTTAGAGTTACAGCTTGAACGGTGAAATCACAACAGAAGACTGGACTACTTCCCCCCTAATTTTACAACATGAAAATCATGAATCCCAGAAAGAAGAGAAACAGATCTGGAATAGAACCCAACAAGTTCACAAAATGACCACGGATCAGATTATAGATGTAAATCATCATCATCAGATTTTATAAGTTTAAAAAAAAAAAAATTGTTAAAGATGGACTGGAGTGGATGTCTCCTCCTCTGTCCCTGTGGGGGGAAGTTTCTCTGAGCACTGATGAACAGAGTAGGTCAGCACTGGTTGTAATCACTCATCACACTCTGACATTATGGCTGAGCAATTAGGCAGGACAGTTGTGTACTTTACTAATGAACAATGGTTGAACGAAGCCTCCCTCAATGCTGCCATCCATCACCCACCAACATCCCCAACTTTTCCAAGCTCGCACACAAATACACACTCACACACACACACACTGCTGGCTCTCTAAAACACGAACCTCCACCTCACACACACAGGCACACACATGTTCACATCCTGCTGTTGCTGGGCTGTTGGAGGTGTTTCCATCGGTTTGATGAGTTTCTGGCCAACGCTCTCAGCCTCCCCGCTGAATGTGTGGCTGCCTCTCCCCCCTCCTCCTCATCATCATCTTTCCCTCTTGTCAACACAATCCCTCCATCCATCCGTCCTGAGGCCCAGGCCCAGCGGGGGCCGATCCGCCCCTCGCAGCGTCCTCTGGGTGCTCTCTGCATCTCCTCTGGTCCCCCTGCCACTGCACATGCAAACATTTGTCTTTGGGCACCAGTGAGGACCTTTGATTTATTACAGTCGTTCTCTAAACTCACAGCTCACACCGTAAGCTAAGATTTCATTTGATCTTAATAAACCCAAACCTTCTGTTTGTCCGTGAGTCACACTCAGCTCATGTTGCATGGCCTGAAAACTGGCTCTGTTCTGATGGTCCATCCTGGTCTGGAATGATTGACAGGCCGTTTGGACGAGGCCAGGAGGATCATTCACCGGTGAACTTCAGTCACGTGCAGGTGCTTTGATTCAATCGTGCTGTAATTACTGTTATTCCTCTTTGTCAGTGGAGTAGGAATATTCCCCAGGCTGTTCTGTGCTGTTCGTTAGCTTGTTTTATGTTTTCAGTTCATTGTAATCAGGGGATGTTCTTCCGTTAGTTGTACCAACAGACCCTCCACAGATTCTGATTTCCATATTTTTTTCAGTAAGTAAATGAATGAATTTAAATGCACTTTATGTGTAATGTATGTACAATGCAACCCAAAAGTCTGTGTACAATACCGTGCATGTTATATTGTTAAGACAGGAGATCCTGGTTCCTGTCAGTACTCGTTCTGCAGCATTTTGGATCAATTTAAGAGTCTTAAGAGACTTGTTGGGACAGTCTGATAAAGAAAGAATTGCAACAATCCAAACCTAGAATTTTTTTTTTTTTACATCTTTTTGAGACGTGCCTGATTTTTTTTTTTTTTTTTTTTTTTTTTTGCAGTGTTATGTAGATGAAAAAAAGGCAGTCCTTGAAGTTTGATTTATGTGGGAGTTAAAGGGTATATATCCTGATCAAAGAAACTCCAAGATTCCTTACAGTGTTACTGGAAGCCAGGGCAATGCCATCTACAGGAACTATATCGTTAGCTAATGTGTTTCTGAGGTGCTTGGGGCCAATTACAATAACTTCAGTTTCATCAGAGGATCAAAGCTGTTACAATTCATCCAGGGGGAAACACGAATGTCTGATCCAAACCTCATGGCAGTCATCCAATAGCTGTGGAATCATAAAGCTCAGACACTCTGAACCAAAAAAATGTAAACCTCATGGTGTCCCTAGAGTCAAGTCAGGAGACCTCCAACATCAGAGGGATTCTTCCTCTGCAGACCATAACTGTTTGTACAAATCTGCATGGAAATCCATCCAACAGTTGTTGAGATATTTTATTACAGACTAAAGACGGATGGATCGACATTGCTATCTCTTGAGCTACGTCGCTAGCAAGGCCATTAAGGGACATTCTCTGGGGATCAAATTTAAAATCTAGAATCAAGGAGAACCTGAATATTCACAGCAAATATCCACATGTGCACTTCTACAGGAACTACTCCTTCATCAGAGTGAACTCTGTACTGTATGTACATCAGGGATGCAGATAGAAATGACTGGCTGGTTGCTGCAGACGCTCTCCTTTGATAAAAGCTAAGAAGCTTCTTGTACTCGTTAGTGGAGAAGAAGAGGAAGCAGACTGCTCCTCTTCCTCTCTCAGTTTGGCCTGCTTGTTGGAATGACACATGCCCATTCATTACTGGGGAAATAGGGAGTGAAGAGGAAGGGGCTCTTGTGGCTGTGCCAACTTTTGGGAAACAGACGACGGGGCGAGTTAAGGCTCCACGTATACTCCCAGTGAAATCCAGATTTGGCTTGTTCACAAAGTGCTGTGGAACTGCTGCTGAAAGGGAAGCTGGGAGCAAACGCTCTCTTTGAGACTCCAGGTCTGTTGGTTTAACAATAAAGGAAATCACGAGTCTCCGCAGGAAGTGATGGAGAGGAAGGAAGTGATAGCTGGAAATATGACACTGATGAACAATAGCAAGTGATGATGCGTTTTGTTTGAAGTCAATTTTGTGAATTTGTCACCACCACAAACTTTGCTGAATTTGCTGTGTGTGCTGTCATTTCATTCACAGTTTATATTGTGTTCACATGGCGGAGTTTTCTTTATGAATCTATTGAATCTCTAAGCTTTTCAAACTGTGAGGCCCCTCCACAGGGCGCTGCGACGAAGCAGAAGGGCAGCTGTGGAGGGAGAGACATGAGACAAAGATACGGTGTGAGGTGAAAGGGACACTCTGCAGCAGGGACACTCTGCAGCAGTGGCTGGGACACACACTGCTCACAGAGGAAGTTAAGGTACTTAAGCCATTTCTTCTCAGTCATAACTCAGTCAAATCCCAACACACAGACATGAAGCACATATTTTTAGATTCAGCGTGACTCACACTTCTCAGGGCATGATTATCTCTGATGTCCATCCTGAATACACGTCCCTTAATCCTCTTAGAAATCATAGAAATGTACGCTTCGTCTTGCCTGGGAAGTTTTTTTTTTTTTTCCAGGATCAGGGTAATCTAATGATAGATGTCTGTACATCCATGGCTACACTGCAGACATGAGCTGCTAACAGCTAATTCAGCATCCTTTTCAAAAATGTAAACAAATTTTGACCAGAAAAATAAATAAATAGGGGGGCGCAGTATGTTGGAGTTTTGCAGCTCTGTACTGTAGCAGCAGTCTATTTTCAGGTGTAGGCTCTCAAACAGCCATACATTCATTTGATCCTAATAACCGTCCTTTTCCTCTCCTCAGGCTTTCTGCCTAAAGAAAAGCAAAACACTGCGAGCTGCTAACCTTGACACCTGCCATGGCTCTGAGCAGCCATTTTGATAAATTTACATTAAAAGAGGTGAGGTGTCTGGCGGCGGAGTCTGCCTACCACCGCCTTTAATCAATGAAAACGTTTTTGTGGGCCTCTGGAGAGTGAGTAGAACCGAAGATAAATATTGGCAGAAAAGAAAAATGTGTCGTCCTCCCCAATCGAGGGGGACATAATGATATTCAGAAGGAGACCCCCTGCAGAGACACGAGGCAAACTGTTCCTTAGCAACAAAACACATTTTCCTTCTCCGAGCGCTCAGAACGAGGCTGGTGGCAGGGTGTTTGTGGGGTGGGGGTGGATTAGGGGTGAGTGGAGGGGGCCTTACCACTTAATGATGTAGACTATTTGAGTATGACATTGTAGTTTTAAGTCTGTGGGTGCATTTTGAGTGTGTGTGTGTCAGCCAGGTTGTGAATGTTTGTTTGTTCTGAATGTGTGAGCATGCACGTATGTGCTTGATTTGTCTGTGTGTGTGTGTGTGTGTGTGTCATCCCTCCATGGATTAAGGGGTGTTAGGGAACAGTGACCAGCATCAGTGAGAGTGGATTCGGTCCAGATGCTGCCCCGCACTGAGACATCCACGGCTTACAGCAGCTGATGGCTTGTATTAGCTGTGATGGAGGAACGTTTCATCTGCCAGATGTTAAAGGTTCTCGCTGTCATGTGATTTGGTGATATCACATCTTTTCTTCGTGCCAGCAAATCACTTCGTTGAAAAACAATAACATCAGACAAGCTGATTTTGCTAAGTAATCACTGAGTGAATTTCCTGTGAGGAGCAAAGTTACCTGAATCTAATAGAGCAATGAGAAAAACACAGTCTGATATTCTGAGTACATTTAAGATGTATTTTAAGTTGCCTGTTCTCTAAGAGGAAAGAGCCAGTTATACTTGAAAAAGCCCTGGATATTTAAAGATGTCTGCATTCAGCTATTTCACTGTGTATTTCAGCAAGTTAGTGTTGTACTTCCACAAAGTTTGGAGACTCACAAAAATTAAAAAAAATTAAAAAAATGGTCAAAACTGGTCAAGTTCCAAAAACACGGGATCCTACATTTCCCATAATGCAACAAAACAATCATGTTTCAGCCTGAACTTCAGGTTTTTCGTCAGCTCCATGTGGTGCTCAGAACAAAATGGAAATTCGAACATGCTGCTGATCAAAGTCATGTGATATGATGGTAACTTCCAGCTCATTTAACAAGTGGACTTTCCAAATACAAGACAACACAACATGGCAGTGGCTTGTTAGACCTTCTTCCACTCCCCACACCTCAGGCTTGTTACACACATACACATGCATAACCTGAGGTGACCCTGATGACATCATCAGAGTTATTTAGACCGACTGTTGATTGCCTATATGAGGAAAGGAGGCGAGGTGAGGACACTGAGCTCATGTGCTCATGAATGTGAAGTCACTCAGCCACACAGGAGCTTCTTCACTTTCTGTTCCCATGGTATGAGCACATGCACCGGGCTCTGTTCATGAGCACTGAGACCCATCATGACTGAAGAGACAAAGAGCAGAACCCACAGAAACTCAGACGTTAGTGTTTGTGAAAACATCCACATCAGGCTCAGCGTGGATGGAACGTGTTGTTCACTCTGAGCTCTACACTCAATAGAAACCAATAAAAACAGTTCATCATTTATCATGCGAAGAATAAAAACACAGATCCCATCATCCTCATCACCTTTTCACTGAGAGCGACTCTCTTCTGATGCTAATAGATGATCTAAGACTGACACCTGCTGGTATAACACAGGTAGTAAAACACATGACACAGTCACACATTGTCTCAGCTACACCTGTACCCATTAATAGGTTCATATAGGTCTATTCATTGCGATGAGTGTTGTCACACTATTTACAGCCATTTACTCTAGGGAATAGGGGTCAGGACCCTTCAGTCTTGGGGGGTGTGAGATGACTGAAGGGGTAGCACAGAAGAAAAGTGCTGAGGTACCTTACCATACAGATAAAACGTGTGCAGATAAATGTAATGGAGTGAAAATGACGGTATTTACCTTTGAAATGTAGTAAAGTATAAAGTATAAATAAAATGGAAACCTCAAATTGCACTTCAGTACAGTACTTGAGTTATTTTCCAGCACTGATGCATTGTAAGGTGTAAGTGGGATAACACACAATGTCCTGTTCCAAATGAAAGGAGTGATTAGACTTCCCCCTGCTGGACATACAGAGCAACACAAGACCACTAACATCCAAGCAAGTGTTTTTTAAAAGTCACAGGTTTACAATAAACTGTACCCAAAAAGTTCTTAATACTGTGTGATGAAGTTGCCCACACAATAATCACTGATTCACCAGGGTGGACGGTTCATTCACGCCTCCACCTGAATATTCCTCAGGTGTTCCTGGGTGAGTGCCTGCTCTGCTCCTCCTCCTCTGTTTCTGTCTGACACCTAGTGTACGCTGACCTCACAGCTAACTTGTTTGTCCGGGTTAAGATTTATTTTGGTGCTCTTGTCTGCTTGAAAGCTGTCAATCAAACTCTGGTGCAAACTAAACAACTGGATCGTGGTCTGCTTCCAGGCTGGTGTAGGTTTGTAACTGGTCTAAAAGCAAACAGACCAACCAGAGGATTTTTTTTTTTTTTTTTTTGATTGACGATATGTGATTTTACACTTCAAAGCTAAACTGCAATGAAAACCTTCTGGTGATCATGGGAGGTGTTATTTTAGAAATGTGTTTATGCTGACTGCATCTGCCATGTCAGCACAAATGTTGGGATTTTTTCCTGTTACATCTGACAGTCGCGTGGAATTAAACACAGGTGCGTGTGCTTGTATTTTTATCAGCTCCTCATTAAAAAGTGAGTGAATTATGTCATAGTTCACAGCTTGTCATTTTTCATTTGCCAAGCTTCAAGAGAGAAAGGGTCCTATTTAATATGAGCCTGTCAGACCGACACCAGAGAGGAGAGCAGGCTAATAATGCTCATAGTCAGTTATCTCTTCGTGAGCCATTTGTATTACCAGGGCAGATTAATAAACGCATAAAGAGCAGTTAAGTAATGGTAATAACAGCGTGTTATATACACAGGAGCTTTGAAAACAACGTAACAAAGTGCTCTGCAGTAAAAACAAAGACTTCAGTTCATTTTATGCTCTGCTGACTTACTTTCTTTTATTTAAGCTCTTCAGACGGTTCACGAAGACAGAGAATAAAAGTTTCAGATCACATGAGAATGTTGTGTTATCGTATTTTCACCTTCAGGAAACTCTCCACGTTGTGTGTTTGTACCTGGGACTCACAGATGGTGCAGTCAAATTGCGGCAGCTTGCGTCACAATGTTTCCCAAATAAACTCAACTAATTTCCCCATGTGGTGATTAAGTATGTACAATGAAATAATTTGGTGTTCTGTCGCAACCAATTATGTACACTTTGGAGTCACGAGTAGCAACATGAGAGCGACACAAATTAGCTGCCATTTGTAACATTTATCCTTCCTGGATATCGGAAGCCAAAATCAAAGCAATTATGACCCGAGCGTGTCTACTTTGGAGTTTACCAAGTTCATTACGCAAATTAACTTCCTAATTAGCTTTTGGCTTCATGCACACTTTCATCTGCTTTTTTATAGTGCTTTTAAATAATGGCCGGCACACAAGAGCCCAAACAAAGCTGTGTGTAAATACAACAGGGGCAGGGGATTTGGCCACTTACAAATCAGACCTAATCAAAATCCCAGCATGAACCGAGGGACACTTGGCATGTTACGACTGAAATACTGTGACAGCTCTAAAGGACTCCAGGAGGTTTTCCTCTAATAGAAATGCTTCATGTAATTGACTCGGCTCTCTAATATCTTAAAGAGCAGAGGAAAATTAGGAGGAAAAAAATAAAAGAGGATTTTATTTGAGTGTTTTTTTTTTGTTCTGCATTTGCATCAACTGTAGGAGCAACAGGGAAGAAGGACCTGGACCTTCAGTATTCAAAGGGGTTGTTCTTAAACAGGTACTCTGCCTAGAAAGAGACAAACCAAAAGAGATGATTAAAGCCAAATCTAATGCAGTTTAACTCTCAGAACTGGTTAATAACTGGTGGTGAGTGTAATACCAGGAAATCCACGGGGTCTTGTGGTCGTGCAACGCAGCATTCGATCAGACCCTGGGTCAGTGTGGGCATGACATGCTCCACCAAGTAGTTCCTCATGGGGACTGACTGGGCCTCCAGCAGCTGCTCCTCCTGCTGCCTGACTTCCTCCAAAGCCTTCGTCTGACACACACATCACATCACACATCAAACACAGCCTGACGTATTATTTTCATTGTTTTCTGCGTCATATCTCTCTCTACATTGTGTTCACCACTTTAACAGAGACGATCTCCACCACTTTATCATGCACCTACCCACTCCTCCCAGTGTGCAGCCCTGTGCCTGGCCTCCTCCATCTCCCTCTGCTCCTCTTGTGCCCTCTCCTGAGCCTCTTTCCTCATTTTCTCCTCAGTCTTCCTCCTCTCCTCCTTCTCCACCTCCCGTCTACTGAGGGCATAGTTCCTGGGCTTGCCCATCATGTCACAGATGTTCTGCATCAGCAGCAAGCTGTCAGGTTCCTGACTGCTGGTGATCTCTGGAGACGATGACAAGGAAGAGAGTAAGGTTTGGCAAGATGAAGAAAATAGCAATGACGTCTTCAGGGTTCTGAAAGTCCTGCTCCAGTCACCCAGCTTTAAAATCTGATTACAGGTGCTGATTCAGCTTTTTTAATTTCCCTTTCAAAGTCTGGAGTCAGTGCTGGATGATAGTGCCACCTCAGCTCAGCCAACAAACCTCTCCCTCTATCACCCACAAACAAGGATGTGGGCCTGCTTCGTGGATTACCCAGGTACAGAGGGGTGATGTCCAGCTGCTCAAAGTAGCTGGCAGCAGTTTCATCTTGCATGTTGTTTTCTCTGTATCTGGCCAAGCGTCGCAGGAAGTGCTCCTGCTCGTAGTTGTGCTCCTGCACCAGCTTCTCAGGCAGGTTCATCACCCGATCCTTCAGGAAGGCGTCCGACGCATCCAGGCACAACACGAACTCTGACACACACACACAAAAAGAAACTATTACTACAAAACTGCTCACTCAGGCTGCTTTAGCCAGTGATTCTATGATTGTTCCTGTAGTTACTGAAAAAATTTTTTTGGAACTGGTTCTTTGTCACTGGAATATTTCCAGCTTGTAGATCTGAATGTTGTGGGCTATATGAGAGCGTTTGAATCTCACTGATTGCAACAACAGAGACCTGGCAAAATCTTCTTGTTATTTGAAGAAATCTGGGACGCCCCATCCTCCGATTCATGTTCTCCAGCTAAAAACGAAAGAAAACAAACACGTGTGTGTGTATATACAGTCCGTATCTGTTTTACATGGAGTGCATGTGCTTCTGAGGCTTTTTGTTGGTGTCTCACCACTGAAGAGCTCCTTAGCTTGTTCATATGTCTTGGGAAAGCCGTCCAGAACAAAACCCTGGTTTCTGCATGGGATAGATGTCAACTTATCCTTCACCACCTTCACCAGCAGCTGGTCATCTAAAAGACCTTATGGGGAAAGAAGACCTATCTCTTAGGACTTGAGATTCATAGTGTAATCTGATCTGAGTCCTACAAGTTTGACTAAACATGCAGACATCATGAAACTAACTTAGAGTTGCTCAGTAGTCCATACCTCCGTTCTGCTCCATACTGTCCGTCAGGCTCTTGAGCAGCTCCTGAGCCTCTGCTGCTGAATCCTCATTCTCTGCATCTGGATCAGCATTCTTCACGACATCTTCCTAGATAATGGGGATAGAGACGGCTGGAGAGTTTGCAAGGACGCAGAAAATACAGCTGCATTATCAATATTTATACAGTACCAAGAGATCACATCAGTGTGTGTAACGTGAGAGCTCACTAGCTGTGTGATGGTTTCATGGATGGTCTCCTTCAGTGTAATGTGATGGAGTTTGTAGTGTTCGGAGATCTGTTTTGATACTGTACTTTTCCCCACTGCAGGAGGACCCAGCACACACAGACGGATGGGCTGGGGACAACAGAGTGAAAACTAAGACAGCTGTCAAAATATGATACACAACCTTAAGATATTGTTACTCCTGTTCAGATAAAACTCTGATTTAGATGTACATTGATTTATGATATAAACAGTTCTTTGTATTCTTTGGATGGAGACATGTTTCTGCCTTTTGCTGTTGTACCTACCAGCAGTCCTCTGGTCTGCCGGTACTCCTCCACCACTAGCTCTATATTATCCACCAAACCGGACTCACACAGCCAGTTGATAGAGAAGAGTTCCTTGAGGTGGACGCCCTCCATGCGAAGGTTGACCAGTACTGAATCAATTTCCATTATCTGTTAAAAAGATGCATGTCAATAGATATTAAACAGGCAGTGTGTAAGAGCTGGCCAAGGGCCAAGTTCATACTCCAAACCTATAAACCAACAGGGGGCAGCATATTAAAGGAAAGTTGGGGTGTCCACCCCTGTCAGAAGATGGAAATGCTCTGTGCCATAGTCAGACTGGACATCAGACATACTGGGACAAATCCTAGTGGGCCACCACACTGGTGGGGCGGTGGACTGTCAGAATATCATTAAGTCTTTACTGTGTATCACTCTCTGTTTCTGAGAGCGTTTGTGTTTATTCTTACTCAAACATAAATGTGATAATGCCAGTATATTTGGTCTGATTATAATGTGTTAGTTAGAGCTTTAGAAGTGTTAGTGGGTGTATTTTTGAACAGGCTAGGTGTTTCCCCCCTGCTTCCAGTCTTTGTGTTAAACTAAGCAAATCGCATCCTGACTCCAGAGCTGTACTTAACACACAGACAGCAGACTAATATCACTCTTCTCATCTCATGTTGAACTTTTTTTTTAAGGTTTCTAAATTTTTGTCTAGTTTTCTGTCTAGTTTATTAGCAACACCGAGGCAAGACTGAATAAATCAGTGTTGACTGACACACAAAACAGTAAAGCAGATGATTACAGTAAAGCAGACCTCATTTAAAGAGGTGTAACATACACTTAAGTCCTGTGTGAGGAAGGCTTCCTCAGATGGCTTTTTCTGGATCTTCCCTGGTCCGAGTACAGAGGCAACTGTCTGGTGGAGAAAGAGACATTACTGGGTGAGTTTAACAAGTTGCCCATAAAGTTGGAATAAATTTGTTTTCAGACACATTCCTCTTTTTATTCCTATTTCATCAGTAATCACATTGGAAGAGATTTATCAATAACGTTTTGAGAAGATAAACACTTTATCTATCAAGAATAAATCACATTGTCACAATCATTTCATGAGAAGAGGTAAAATATATTTTAATTCAACTTTATGGGCAACAGTGTACATTTTGAGCCCATTCATAGGTACATTCTGTGAAACATACCTTCACAATGTCCTCCATAGTATTGTTGGAATTGTCCACAGCTAGCAGGTAATATGGCTTGGGCTGAAGTTCAATCACGTTCTGAATCACACTGAATTTACACAGTGAAATCACACTGATATGAGTGTATAAGGATACAGTTTATAGCAAATTCCAGTGTCTCCAACTTATGGAGACACTGGAACAACAGTATAGAGCTCTGTGCAAGTTTTAACCTCACAACAATAAATGTTCAAAACTCTTAATAAAACAGGTATTGTTTCTGTGTGTGTGTGTGTGTGTGTGTGTGTGTGTGTGTGTCTGTGTGCCAAACCTTGCTAGGTCATTGATGTGAATCGTGGGAACGATATTGTTGCCATCTCCAAAGACAGGTACTTCGTGTTCCTGTCCACGCCATGATGTCTAATAATACATACACAACATTAGATGTGCATTTTGAATGAAGTGACAGCTGGAGCTTCAAAATGCTTAGAGGACATAAAAATGAAAAGTGCATGACAATGACAAAGACTAAATCTCACCTTGAAAAAGAAGTGGAAGACCTGCTCTCCCATCCCGTACTGAAGTCCTGACGCCACCACGTATGTCGAAAACAGTGTCCTGTTCTACAAGCAACAACCACGTGACAGGATGATGCATCTCAATCACGGGGCTCCTGAACAGAATGTAACAAACTCAGGCATGTGAAACTCACAGTTTTGCCCATCTTGACCACCCTCTTCTCCAGGTCAATGTGCTGTTTGAAGTTGGGATGAGCTCTTCTTCTCCAGAAAATGTCATCAGTGAAAGGAAGCTCCGGATCACTCTGTTGCACAACACACACACAACATCAGGGAATTCTGCTAACAACAGAAGGATCCAACTTCAACATCTGTCTGATGTGGACAGTCAGAGTTGCTGTTGAGTTGTGGATGAGTAAACAAACCTGTAACCCTCATAACATGGGTCAGGTTTAAAACAATTACATAGACTGATGAATGACAGACCACAGATACTTAAAAAAAGATCCAGATGTTCTGCCAATAGCAGGTCAGCCCTGAGAGCTCAACACACTGCAAATCAAGAAACACAAAGAAGTGATGGGCATGGCTGAAATGACCCTTAGGTTAGCCTTTTGCCTCTAATTAACCCGCCGATTCAAATAATGTGTCATAAACGTTAGCCTTTCAGCCAGTTAACCCCACACTCTGCCAATAGCTGAGTAGCTAATGTCTCTAACTACTGCTTTAACTGCTTCTCTCCACTCTTGCATGTACCGTGACTGCAACAGCAGTGTGTTTATTATCTCATGTCCAGCATAAAACTTGATGCTTTAACACAATATGTCTTGTTTCTGACCTTTTATTCCACAGCTGGATCCAAATGAGAACCACTGAGGAGCCTGTGAGAAGCATTCATCTATACCAGCCTTCATAAGTGAGACACAAACTTCTGGTACCTGAACTGAACACTGACTGAAGACCCTTAACTGAGCAATATGGTATGGGTGTGCGACCTCACTGCAAATGAACTGGCTGTGGAAAGAAAATGCAACACTCATTTTCTGCGGATGCACAGAGAAGCAGAGGCCAGATAAAATCAGCCTCTGTCAAAATGATGCAGACAGGAAAAGCATGGAGAAAAAAAAACAACAGTTCAGTTCACCACCTCATCTCTGTGACATGCTGCTGGTTCTGTTATGGGTTGGACATGTATGGCTGCAGACTAAAGCAACAGGATGAATGCAGATGTACACAGGAGCATTCTGTGCTCAGATTCAACATTTTATCATCCAGCAGGACAACAATCTTATACATACAACCACAGCAACCACAGAGCTTCTCAGGGTGAGGAAAAGCTCTGTGGAATATCATCGACTGACCAAGTCAGTCACCTGATCTCAGTCCAACTGAGCTGCAGTCCACCTGCTGAAGACCAGACTGAAGGCAGAGAGACCCCACAAGCATCAGATGCATTAAGATTGAAATACAATTTTCAGGTCGATTTCTTATTTCTGCCACTGTCCATCCAACTGGGTTTGACATATTGTAAATAAGGTTTTTGAAAAATACACATGTAACATCAGTACAGACCATCTTACAGAGGGTAAACAAGACTCAAGCCTCCCGGCTCTAATCTACTTCATGGTGAGGTTTAGCTACGATAATGACTCATGAAAAGTTGGACCTTCGAGCTGTATTTCTACTACTAACAACTGATAGAACATTTTATACTTTACATTTGTAATCAGTTTTGATCCCATTATAGAAAACAGCTTTTTCTGTGATTTTAAAGTGTCTGCTTCTGTTGAGCAGTTTTAAGTTATTGCTGTTGATTAAATTAAAGAATAATCATGACCAATATTAAAGCCTAATGATTTCTGCAAGGATTAGCCAATTCATCATTTTGCTGAGTGACAGAAAATTGATCAGTTTTGATAATGGATTAATCACATTAAAGTATTATATTAGCATATTCCCCTGTTTCAAACTGTGTGATTATAAAGTGAACATTTTGGGGGTTTTAAGTGTCACTGAAAGACAATATTATGTGTTGGACCATTTTTTTGTTTTGTTTTGTTGGACATTAGTGACATTACATACATACATAAATTACAGATACTACATTATATGAAATAAATTCAAGATTACATTTCAGCCCTATGACCTATATTTGAATATGTAATGAGGAACAAACATGGATTTGTGTAACATAAAAAAGATAACATGTTAGGTTAGCCAGAGGTACTGTGTGGTACCCACTCACAGGATCCACTGGCTTGCTGCAGGCCCAGGTCATCACTGTGGAGATGAGGATGAACGTCTTTGGTCCAGAAAAATTTCCCATTTCGCTGTGAAGAGCTATGAGTACAACACACGAGAAGTCATTACCTGAGAGACTGATTTGTATCTCAGGGTTGATGATCTCTGACACATATACTGCTTAACTAAAAATGAGGACATCTAAATAAACGCACTTTATTGGGATGGTTTCCTTGTTTTGGAATCTATTCATCCATAAATCCATCCATACAAGGTAAATGACATGAATTCACACATAACTGAAAGGTCTCATATTATGTCCAAACATGTCTACAGATAATAAGATAAACAGGAAGCTGCAGCAGACAGAATTTTAAGTGAGTTTCTTAAAGTAGACACAGATGTGGACACAGATGTGGCTGTGATCTGATGTTATATTATATGTGATGAATATTAATGATGACTGTAGTAGTAGATGGAAAGTCCTCCAAGGAGGTCATTGCCTGTTCCTGGTAACAGAATATAAACATAATAAAAATAAAATTCACAACATAATACTTAGAACAGAAAAATTAAGAACCCCTGCTGTAATGCTTCATTAATGACATTAATAGACATAAGTGTCAATCCAACAGATGACACTGCAGAGCTAATAATTGAAGACAATATACACTACAGTTTGATAACAGAAAGTATAAATAAGATCAACTACAACTGCAACTACTAAATAAACTACAGAGGTAAAAGCTCTCTTACACTCAGGAGGACAAATACTACCTCACTGATTCATTATGGGATTGGTAATATTAATTTCTAGTTGAATATTAAAGACAGAGAGAACTGAGTCTGAAGAAAACTTCACAATGAACAGCCTGACTGAAAGGTGCTCACCTGAAACAGCCCAGGAGGCTTCCTCCACCTGATCAGCATGTTGGCTGATGTTGTAGATGACAACGTCACAGTTCAGCAGTTTAGCAAGAAGTTCATCTCTGTCCAGGTGCTTTCATACAAACAAACACAGATCTGCTCTCAGACTCTGAGATTAAATTGACCCTAGAGTAGCTTAATGTTTCTCACAGTTCAAAGTATTACCACGCAGCCTTCTCTTACTTACTAAATACTCCTCCAACACGTGTGGTCTGTCCTCATCAGACTGCTCACAAACACTTCCAACAATCTGAAAAGCTCCTGCTTCGCTGTGGGCTGATATCCTCTCCTCCTCCTCCTCCTCCTCAGCCTCCACCTCTCCATCAGGATCAACAGGTGCTCCGACAACACACTCAGACAAAAACTGCACACATCAACACGTTAACTGATGTTGAACTAACTCAACAAAGTTGTCCACGAACGTGTCAGCAATGTGCAGCAGCTCAGTTGGTAGGATGCTGCGGTAAAACGGGTACAAACAAAGCAGCCCAATACTGCTAACTCACAGTAACACTAGCTAACAGCTACATCCACATTCTGACACATGACACACACTAATTTACCTTGGAAATATTTCTGGATGCGTATGAGTCTATGTTGTTGATAAAAACTCGTTTGAGTGGCTGCTTAACTTTCTCCATCCCATGCTCCGTCATTGTAGTGGGTTACCGTTTGGTAAGAGTTGTTAGTGTCCCGTTGCCATAGAGATCCTCTCTCGCGCGCGCGCGCCTGCGCAATACGCTCATTCGTTCGCTTCCAGCGCCCCACCGTGTGCCTCAAGCGCGCGAGCCCGCATATCTATAGCAACGGGTCTCATCCTCGCAGTTAGACACACACCGCTTCAGAATTTTTTTTTTAAAAAAATGTCCTTTATTTTATACCTTGGTGACTTGGGAAACGTCGAAACTTACAGTCTGAACTGTAAAGCAGCACCTGACCAGGATCTACATGCTAAAGACTTTATATCCCAGCATGAGCCCTACACACACAGGCCCCGAGTCCTTTATTATTCATCTTAATCATAAACTTTATATACATTCAGTGATCTGGAAACAAGTTATTTCATCCACAGATATCCATATACCTCTTTTCTCACTCCAGTGGGGTAAACAAATGTTGCCCCTTACTATATACTATATGCAAAATTCCATTTACCTCAAACAGCAGTCATTAGGTTACATTATGTGCCCTCTTGTTCCCTTAATTCTTGTGTAAAACATTTTAAATCTTTATAAAGAGAAAAAAAAATCTACATTCAGAGAGTAGAGTATTAGATCAATGCATTAATCTAGTCCATAAATTAATTAGAATATTAACAGTATGGTGTAATTCATTACTTCACAGCTAAATCATTATTCTGCCACCACAGCAAAGTTATCAAACTGAGCTAGTTGAAATGAATGTGTTCCTATGGCAGCCCAGCCATGCTCTGGAGTCAGTACCACAGCGTTCTTCCACAGTGGATATCCATTCAGCAGCCCTGACGCAATCTGGCCCTGCAGGACAGAGGGATCACAGGGACAAGCTGCAGTGGAAAGTTTTACTACACACACACACTTATCTGCTTTATTAGATGCAGTAATGCTTGCTCATCCTGACAGTCGGTCACATGGTTGTTACCATAAAGCATGCAGATGGAGCTGAAAGGTCAACATTATGAACAACAATGTTGTGAACAACATCATATGAGACTGTTTGCTCAAAAACAAGGTTAATTTTTCTTTATCAATATGACTTAAAACCTTCAAAACTGAAATGAAGTTCAATCAATCATATCAACGAGCTCTGTGTGACCCTGCAAAACCCCAGTGAAACTATGCTTGTATGATGGATTAATACCTGGTTGGCATTCCCAGTAAACTCAGAAATCATTCCACTGAATTATTCTGTTTGTATTATTTTTGGCTTGATTCCCTCTAATTAAAGGCAATAAAAGTAATAATAATATAAATATAATTTGGAGGAAGAGGGCTGCTGTAATTTCTGCAAACCACCAGATGTCACTGTGTTAGCTTCAAATCTTTTTTTTTTTTTTTTTTGGCCCAAACTGAACAAAAGCCCTGCACCTTCATCAGGATTTGTTTACCCATCACTATCATTCCATAAAAACAGAGTGATCTGGCAGAAAATACCAAAGCTTTTTTCAGTTTTGGTTGCAAGCTGCTGATGTTAAACTGTAGCTGTGCAGCAGAATTCTGTGGAATGTTTGCATCAAGTTGCTGAATCTGGATTTTGAAAAACTGAAGTGATTATAGAGGAAAAAAAGACTAAGAAACACCTAATTATCCATATACAACGTCACACAATGCAAGATTAAGATCAACGGGATCCTTGTGTTTTCCAAAACAAGGATCTAAAATCTTGACTTACGTTCACATGGAGTGATAAGGTGTGCCAGCCATATGCTCGGGTACCAGACTGACCTTCTGCAAGAACAGTCTGACCGGCTGTTGATAACACAAAAGGACAAAACAACAGACCACGCATTTACAAGAGATACATCAATACAGAAGCAATTCAACCATCTAATGTAGGATGGTTTGGAAGGCTGAAAATGCATTTGGATGTTTCTTTTTAATACCTACTGTGCAAAAACATTTTTTTAAATATCGTGTCAACCAACTAACCTCTACTAAAACCAGAACTCGTGGCTTTGTTTTTTAGTTAACAGTAAAACGTATAATGAAGAAAAGAGTGATCATACTGACCGAGATCATTGGTGACTTTGTAGGTGCCATCAGCAAACACCCAGTAGAAGACTCCCTTAGCGCTGCGGACTGACTGGCCTCCTTTGTCCACCCTGGCTGCTATGAAAACACCAGTCTTTACACTCTCCATGAAGACATCACATGTAACCGTCAGGTTCTGCCTGAAATACAACAACATAGCAACATAACAACACACACATGGACAGAAAACTGGTCCTGAGTCCTGGCTTTTAGGATTTTTTTTTTTTTTTTTTGCTGTTTGCAAAGTTTTACTGTCACTGTGTCACAAGTGCACTCTAAGGTATTTTAAAGTCCAATCATCTCACCACTGATAGTCTCCTATGACGCTGATGGTCTGGTCAGCGTCTGCTACCCATGTGACAGGTCTCTCAGTCAGAACTTGTCGAAAGGTGAACACGTGAGGTCCGGGGTCGGTCAGGTTGAAGTAGTACTCAAACACCCCTGTCTGGTCGGCAAAGTGTGGAGCTTCAGAGAAGGGTGGGTTTCCTACAGGAGGTTGATACAAAGATAGAGGACGACTATTAAGGCCTTTTTGTTCTCAGCCATTATTGAGCATGCAGGTGCGAGCTTCCCAGTCTTTTCAAAAAAATACGTTTCCAGAACATTTTCAATGACACAAGGATGGTAGGTGCATGGGGATCACATCCTTCAGTAACATGTTCCTCTCTATGGAACTCTCCTTTAAAATGTGCTGATCTATGCCTCTGTAATTAGAGGACAACACCTGTTGACTCCAGGGCTAATCTGAATCCCTTCGCTGCATTAAATCACATCGACCACTCATTCAGGATGCATTCAAATACATTAATCTGTGGGACACTGTGAGCTTTTTTTCAAGACATGACACATGACCAAGAGCAGCCCTGTAGTACTCGTAGTAACTTGCAGTTCTAATTTCATCTGGTCCCTGTAGAGAGCCCTCATTTCACCTGCCAGCTGTTGCAGAGATCTGTCAGTGAACTCTCAGCAAAAAGAAAAGAACAGAATGTCTGAATTATTCAGCAGGACAACACAATGTTTTTCAGGACACTGTACTATTTCTCTCATTTTCCATGTGTTCTCCAGGACACTGCCATTTCCAAACTACAGTATTGTTCAAAATAATAGCAGTACAATGTGACTAACCAGAATAATCCAGGTTTTTAGTATATTTTTTTATT
>JBBMJY010000009.1:21329514-21340664 GCA_037833715.1 Toxotes lorentzi | reverse complement strand
GTGTGTGTGTGTGTGTGTGTGTGTGTGTGTGTGTGTGTGTGTGTGTGTGTGTGTGTGTGTGTGTGTGTGTGTCCTCTATGGGAATAATATGAATTTCACGGTGGCTGGACACTTTTAGAGAAGTGACCTAAAGTAGGCTAGTAGTGCAGTGCCTCCACTAGCCTGCAGCATGGACTGAGCACTTAGAGTGTATGTTAGACACAAACACACACACACACACACACACTGGGATGACACACATGTAAAATGCTGGTCAAGACATTTTCTTTTTCCTTTGTCTCTTTCTGTGACAACACAACAGTAACAGGTCACTGTAACGAGTGTTCGCCATCAACGCAACATGTTTTAAAATGTTTAATTTAAAATGAATTCTCATCTCCAGCTTTATTTCCCACTCTTCCAATTAAATTAATTTTCTACACATGTTCACAGTCCTGTGATTGTTTTTCAGGGATTTCTTATCATCGTGCTTGATGGTGTGGAGCCTTTTCAGTAGTGAATGTAAGTGTTGTGCTGCAGGAGGAGTTTCCACAGCCTGGCATGTCAGACTCAAACCAACCACTAGATGGAGGTAAAGACCTGAGGATGATTGAAAGCAGCTGGAAGAAGACACACACACACACACACACACACACACACACACACACACACACACACACACACACACACACACACACACACACTTTCCCAGTAAACATGAGTAGTTGTTTTGATACTGTAATATGAACCTGCCTCTATCCATGTCTACTCACCATCTGCCACACACACGCCCACACACACACACACTTTTCATTTTTCCATCCCTTGCCTCCGGTCTCCCCTCCTTCTGTATCCCCTCACCCGTCTCACTTTCTCTCCCTCACACACACACACACACTCATACACAAACACACACCTAACTTGCCTGACACAGTAGCATCTGGCGTCTTTATGCTGCTGCCTCCCTCCTGGGACACACACACACACACACACACACACACACTGACAGCTTTCTCTCTCATATAAATTTTCCACTGCAGCAGTGTGTCGTCCTCTAACTCTGCACGTTCACGTTTTAACCTGCAGTTCGATGAGACACCTAACGCAGCAGCATCCCACAGAGCCTGCAGTCGACACTTAAACACTCCCAAACAGTTTGCATATTCAAAACAGTAATTTAATCAAAGCTAAAGCTAAAACATGAAGCCAAAACTTTAATTTGTGCTGGTAGAAAAAGTTTAAGACGCGTTCCATTCAGTGCTGATCGCCACAATGACTTTTTTTTTATTGATAAAGGAAACACATTTTGGTTACAGAAAGCTGGAGTTAAATATCTGTAGCCTCTGAATCAGGTCACATAAGAGGGAAATTTAATCCAAGTTTGGCCTAAACATGAAGACACTGATTATAAGTAGGTTATAAGCTCAGCAGCAGCAGCAGCATCGGATCACTGACCTGTGCAGTTTCAGTTTATAATGGTCAGTTTTTGTTAAAACTCCCTGAGGTGTTAATTCAACTACATGTTCATCGCTGTGGTTGTCGTTAGTGGTGGTGTTGTACTGAACTGAATTATATTTAAATGTCTCTCAGTGTAATTTAGTTCAACACGACCTTCAACTACGTCCTGTGGACTGATGAGCAAATACTAAACACCACCTCTGGATGGGAAACACTGTCATGTCTTCTGTCAGTTGTGGTGAACTTTGACCTGTGAATGTGGATGAAATCCTGATGTTAACATCTGTCGAGCCCCGAGGGGAAATCCAACATGTCGGAGTCTGTGATCCTGACATTTCTACAAAATTAAGCAAAGATGAGATGCAGTGTGATGAGGAGAGGGGACAGGATGTGGAAAAAGAAAGAAATCTGGTCACACACACACACACACACACACACACACACACACACACAATGAAGGATGAATGATATACTGGAAAAAGCTGAACAGAGCAGGACAGGTGCAAACCATTAACCACTGAATGGAAAGTCAAATAGCAGGGCTGTGTGTGTGTGTGTGTGTGTGTGTGTGTGTGTGTGTGCGTGTGCGTGTGTGTGCATGTGTGTGTGAAGGAGAGAGAGAGCCAGAGAGACAATGACAATCACAAGAACCCATTTAAAGTCACAACCGACTTCCTCAAACTCTTTCTGTCCCCTGATTCATTGAACTCCACCCACCTGCTCCGCCCTGTGACTCAAAACAAACACCACGGCTGCTTTCAGTTTCTGCTCATCTCCTGCGTTCAAAAGTGTGAAGAGATGTGGTCCTAAAGATCCACCTGAAAGGCAGACACATGTTTTGATGGACCAGTGTGTGTCCACTGGAAAGCTTTGAGCCATTCAACCACAAACTCACCGCAAAAATCTACTTGTGCAGCAAATGTGACATTTTATTTCTGTTTGCTGATCGTTTGAGCTGCTGTGCTGTGTTAGCCATGCTAGTGGTATCGCTCCTATGTAGTTTTTCCTAATTCAAAACAGTGAAACAATGAACCTCTTTCAAAGTGTTTATATGAAAGATGTTGATGTTGTGATTGCATCTCTTCTCTCACAGTGATGGATGACCTTCGCCGTCTGAGCCGTTTCCTGTGAATGAGCCCGAGTCGTTAGGCTGAAGTGATTTTAAAACACATCTCTGATTGTGTCACTTGCAGTCAGACTGAACATTTAAGGCATGGAAAAGGTAAAAAAAAAAAAATCTATATATATCAGGAGCAGCGCAGTGTTTCCTGCCTGGTTAATGGGAGATAATGGAGGTCTGATTGTAATGCAGCAGCAGCAGTGCTGATCTGATGTGGGAAAACTGAGAGAAAGCTGATGACAGAGATCCTATCTGCTGGGAAAACCAGCCTGCTGCAATTTCTCTCTTTCTTTTTTCTTTCCTTCTTTCTCTCCACTGTCTTTACATGTTTCCTTGTCTTTCTTTTTTTTAGTTTCTTTCGTTTTGTATTTTCTTTCTAGACCTTTTCTTTCTCCTTCTCTATTACTCCTGCTTCACCCTTCAGCTTTCCTCTCCTTATTCTTCTGTCTCCTTCCCTCTGTCCCTCTTTCTCTTTGCTCTCCTCTCATTCCCTCCATCACCTCTTCCTCTGTTTCTCGTTCTTCCACCTGCTCTCTTCTCCATCTTCCCCTCCTCCCCTGCTGTCATCTTTCCCCTTTTCCTCCTCCTCCCTTGACTTTCCCGTTCACCTGTCTCCTGTTCTCCCTTTGCTTGTCTTTCTTTTCCTCTTTCCTACTTCTTCCTCTACACTCGGCGTCTCGGTGGTTAATTACCTGCTTCATTTACATCCATTTAAAGCACAACTCTATTTCACATCAGCCTGAAGAGGCTCACACACACACACACACACACACACACACACACACACACACACACACACACACACAGGGTCGTGCAGATTCAGTTTTAATGGGACGTCTCTCTCAGTCCATGTTGCTACAATCTGTTTTAACTAATAACACACTAATCGTCGTATTGTTCTTGTCCAGGCCGAAAACATCATTCACAACAACAAACAAACATTTTTAGTTTGCTCTTCACAGTGAACCAGGCCTCACAAAAACAAAAAAAAACAGACGTCAGAGGATTTAGATTGAGGAAATATTGATTTGCATAAAGCTAGAAAGTGTTAGAGTCGAAGAGTTGAGATATTCATCAGCCTGACAAACTGTCTACATGAATGGAGACGATTTAGGAACGACAGAGGAACAAAGGAAGCTCAGAGTAACAGCTGAAGGCTTGGAGGAATCACAGGAGCTGGTCAACGTCTCAGTTCATGAGTCTAACATACACAGATCATGGTGCATGGTCGTCTGCAGAGAAAAAACACTGACTCAGCTGATGATGTTTTCTGTTTTTTCATCGACATAATGAAGAGACAGTATCAGTGAACTTATCAGAGCTTGGATAAGTTTAGTTGCGGCGTCACAGGGAGTGATTTCTGTTTTCATTGACTTTCATTGGCAGAATTTGGCCTTGAGGAAGTAGAAACAAAGGAGGAAAGGAGGATAGAAGGAGGGGAAAAGAAAAAGAAAAGAGAGAACTCAAATGAAGGCACTTGATCTCTCTCTCACACACACACACACACACACACACACACAAAGTCTCTTTTATCTTGTGCAACAGGCAGGGTTAGGAAATGAGACGAGTGTTTTTTGTCTGAGAGGGCAAAGCAGAAAAAGGGATTTGTCTCCAAATGCAGCCGAAGCAACAGGCTCCCCGTGTGTGTGTGTCGCTAAATGAGATATTGAAACAGAGACATCCTCGCGTCTGTTCTTTACTGATGAGAGCTGAAAATAGGATTTGTCTTTGAATCAGAAGAGGACGGCTGTAAGCCAGTTAAGACGACTGAAGAGCCCATTTCACACCGAGGTAATGGAAGTCAGTGTGAAACGTTTGCTGAAGGGTTTCGCTTTGACAACAGCAGAGATTACGAGGTACAGATTTGAACTCCGTCGATATCAGAGCTTTTCTCCAGAGTGGATGAAATGTGAAGACGTTGGCCTCGTGTTGTGGTGCGGACACGGCAACGCGGGTTTTCAGAAACGCTGCTGTGTGATTGTCAAACCTTTGCAGATTTAGTTGAGTGTCACGTAGAAGAGGCCAAGTTTCTGTCGCCCCTGTCAGCATGGCTGATAAAATACAGGCAGAGTTAGTTTTCCACCCAGCTGAGCTGCTTTTCCTGCACCTTCTCTTCTTTTTTGTGTGTTTTCTGTGGGTTTTTGTTCAGAGAAAAAGTAAAATGAAAAATGTGTGTTTCCATCTGCTTAAAAGCGATTGGACCACATTTGACAGTATATTTGCTTTGTTCCTGTTTTTGCAGCTTTGCAGTTCTTCTCAGCGTGTTCAGTGAATATAGTTTGTAATTTTTGGTCACTCAGTGTTACTTCTTCCTCGTGCAGTGACAGTAAACCTGCACCACAGTTCAGTAATGTGGGGTGGACAGAAATCATTTAGCTGCAGCAGCAGAATGGACAGAAAATGACATTAATTTAAGAGGCTGAATCTTTTCCATTCATTTTGAGGGCAGAAAACAGGATTTGCCTTTGAGACAGCGGAGAGCTGTTATAAGCCAGTTAGGAGTTTGGAGCAGCCTATTTCACACCGAGAAGAGAGAGCTGCATTCACGACAGAACACGAAGATAAAAAAAAAAAAATCCCTAATTACGGCTGCATGACGCTTGATTTAATTCACATATTGCTGCTGAGATTATTCTCGTTTGCTGGTGTATCGGTGGCCATCAAGAAAAGACACCAAAGACTAATCTGTGGACGAGTCGTAAGCCCGTTAGAGGAATCAAACGGACGATTTCACACTGAGAAAATGGGACTTCTTCGAGACGTTTGGCTTGGACGTGTAGAACAATGTCAGATTTCACGCTAACTTTTGTGAAGCTTATTGTCACTTGTTGGCTCCGTGTGACCTGTGGGCAACTTTTGACTGCTGAACAAGAGACCTCCTGCTGATTTTAGGTAAATGTGGTGTCACTGGCAAACCACATCTGTCCACTTCACAACATCTGTCTGTCTTTAGCTTCTCATTTTAAGCTTGTAATCTCCTCCAGATCCAGCTGTGACTAATTTAACTTTTACACGTTGTGTGATGGAAAAATGTGATGACTGGAGTCATGAGGAGCGTCTTTTTCTAACATCTAACTTCCCACGTTTTTTAGGTCACCTGAACGCACCTGTCTCTGCCTCGTGTCTGTTCAACATACAAACGGAAACACACACACACACACACACAAACACACACACACACACACACACACACACACACACACACACACACACACAGAGAATAGAAATTGTTCCCTTTTGGTTTCAGAAAACAGGTTGAGAGATTTACAGAGCAAACCTGACAGATCACAAATCAATCAGAACCAGCAACAGAAAATGATTGGTGTTTCTCAGCTTAAAAAACACAACAAATAAAATAATACATACACACACAAATCAACAAATTCTCCTACGACAGGTATACTGTTGTGGTTAGTACTATATCAGTAGTGAGACAGACTGTCACAACAATAGGGTGATGTTACATTCTGTGATAGGCGATGTGCAAGGAAATGTCATGGTCAGAAAAGGATCCTACCCTATCACGTCTACAGCTGTGCTGAGCTCAGGGTCTAGCAGCACACACAGGGAAATGGGCTCCCACAGGTTGTCACTGGCTATGATCCTGACTCTCTCCAGACCATTTTTATCCAGAGTGTACCGCAGCAGCTGGTACAGCCAGTCACAGGTAGACAAAGAGCAGAGAAGACACTGATTAGCTGTGACAGTTTTTAGCTCTGTTTTTGGTCTCCACCAACTCCAGAGGAAAAAAAATGTCAGGCTCCTTAGCTGCTAAATGCTCCACTATGTTCACCAAGTGCTTTTTAACTGTGTCTGTCTGCTGGGCAGGTAATGGACAGCTGCCTCTTATGACAGGAAATGAGACAGTAAAATGTCATACATTGCAACATACTTTGCATGTGGGTGTACCATATAGGAGCATGAACATATGCAGCTTGTCATGTTAGTCTATGACTGTCACTTTTCACTCTAAGTCTGGCAGAAAAACAGCCACAAACACTCAGCTCCCACTTAGATTTACAGAGAAGAAGGAATCGCAAGGGCAACCCAAGCTGCAATGACATGCAGCTGTACATGTTACCATGAACGGCTGCATGTCATTGTTCAACTGCTGGCTGTCCAGCAAATGATGTGGGCCGTGTAGATAATTGGCGAACTTTCTGAGGAAGACGTGGTCTGATTAGGAGACACAGCACACATCCCACTTTGGACAGAGCAGCTCTCAGATCTGGAAATCTGGCCGAGTTTATTAGTAGACCAAAACCAGGAGAACCCAGAGTTCAGACAAGGAAGCAGAGTTGCAGTCTTATATGCTTCTCTATGCTTCCAACAAAGCAGTCATCCATCCAAAACCCCATAGAAGGTGTCTCCCCCAACCCACCACCAGAAGAGTTATTCATAAAGACCCAATAAAAGTAATAGTAAATAGCGTAATGAGATTTTTCCTTTAACTCTATTTTTTTTTATTCTTCCGTTGGTAACAGTGATACTGCAGCATACACACATACAGTGATGCAAGTGAAACCCTCAGAGGACGTATACAATAGTGAACTTGTTAGACACCAAAATTGAAGGTGGCACTATAATCAAGGTAAGGGCGTTTTGGCCAGTAACTCCCACACTGCACATCTCACGTCACGCCCATTTCTGCCTATGCAAAATTGCTAAATATGTAAAAGCTACTTCTACAAACTCCTCCTAGGCTGTGAGTCTCATCTGCGTGAAACTTTGCACATAGAATACATGGACTCTCGTGATCAAAAGTTACTACGAGAATTCCAACCAACATCATCCTGTTTCATTGGCTACATTGGCTTGTGACTAAGTCGAAGCATAAAATTGTGTCCATGACTGATTACAATTGGTGTGGCTTATTACAAAAATGTCTATTTGTAAGTTTTTCAAAATATACAAAATCAGTGATCTAAAAAAAAAAATCGGCTATAAGTGCAATCTGCATGAGGAACTGCATGTATCGTCTATGTACTCTTATGATCACAAGTTATTATATAGTTTTTATACTAAAGAAATGCTAGGTAGAAAAGTAAAGAAGTAGTCATACAACGGAAATGTATCTTAACACAGGTCTGTAAAGAGGTCTGTGAACATAAAACGTGGGTCAGTAGTTTGCCTTGCCTCACTGAGGTTCTGTACAAATTTGGTGCATATTGGCCATTAGGAGGCGCTCTTACACAAAGTCAAAAAATATGCAAAGCATACTTTTTTGAATCTCATGTTAAAGTCAAATCTGTGTAAACTGTTGCACATGGCAGCTAAGGACCCTCATGGTAGTCAGATCCCAAGTCCCGGGTTTTAAGCCAGTCTAGGTCAACAATGCCTCCTAGAATACCTCTCAGAAACATTCAAACCTTGGTGGAATGTTTTCTAATCTCAGTGCTGCTCTCGACCTGACACGTGAATAGCACCTGTGGGTCTGCATGTCTGACTTGCTTTCTCTCAACAGTGCCAGGGGATTGGACCACCATTAATACTTGCCTGAAGGTCCATTATTATTCTGTTACAGTCATAGTGCCACTGGCAATGGAAAATGACATGTTTTATACTTTGATGTACACCTCAAACCGCTCTACCCCACCCGGTCCTGAAAGTATGGTCTACACCTGCCCTGAAAAGTGTCCCAAGGTAACTTCGCTACATAAATGAAACTGACTTGACAAGCCAAATTCACCCTGTGCTGTAAGGAAAGACACACCCAAATGCAGCTGACATTTCACTGTGTCACATGTTTAGTCAGTCAGTTGTCAAGCCTTCACACTGTAACCGATATAGCATTCAGTCAAATGAGCAGTAGGGGTTTTTAGTGTGTAATTTAAATCCACCTCTGAATGTGAATTCAAGGCAACTGTACTTACCCAATCACATCAACAGAATCATTAAGGAATGGGTCAACGATCATAGAATTAGCGACGCTCCAATCACCGTCTGCTGCAATGACGCCAACACCAGTTAGACCAACTTTGTCCAGCATGTCCCGGAGCACCTTGGCAACAAAGACACGCTCTCAGAGGAACCCAGCTAATACTTCAAACCATCTCTCACATGGGACACAACTCAATGTCTGTGGCTGTTTTTCTCTTTAATTCAGAATTAAAACTAAGCTTACCCATGATGCACTAACATTTAGCAGTCAAATCAGTGAAAGGACATTGAAAGATAAGGGGTTAGCGTTACCTTGATGTACTTGCTGTCGAAGTTTCTCTCATTCCAAATCTAAATAGATGAAAGTGAATTTTAGCGAACGTGTCCAGGTTTATTTGTAATCGGCTGTTTAAACTCAATCCAGTATGACATGTTCAACTTTTACATGCAAGAGGTTTACATGAAACTGAACTCAGAGCTGATTAGTGTACCAGCTCATACGTTTACCTGAAATGTTGTCACTAAGTTAGTTGCAATTAAAGTAAATTCCACAAAGGTAGATGGCTCAAGAAACATGAAGGGTAGAAACACACCAAACATGGATACCATTCATTTTCTCAGTTAATAGGCAGATCCTTTGCAAGAAGCACAACAGCACAGCAGGTGGAGAAAAGGGCAAGAAAGCAAAGTCTAGTACCTGTAATGAGCGTCGGCCCATTAAACCTTTATGTTTCTCCTGCCGTCTGCTCTCTCTGATCATATGTACTGTGTTTTAATGCGGCTGAATTCATGGTGTGGTTGTTCTCGTTTACATATTTTTCTGTTTCCGTCATCAGAATTTAATTGAGGCATTCCCAAGCTGCTGCACCACAGCTGGTGCACACAGCAGTTTAACTTCTGTCCTGTTTGTCCTGCCTTCAGCCCTCTCTGGTCACCTATACTGTCTATTAATGCAGCCGAATTCAAAATATAGTTAAGTGATGAAATCTAGATCTTATGCCTGCAACTATGTCTGACAGTGTACTTAAATACAGCAGCTATGTGACATATCACATTTAAGATGAGTGTTCATAGGGATGTTATCATTTAGTTATCATAACCACTCATCTGGTCGACTTCAAACTTTGCAGATGTATTGCTAAAGAGGAAGTGCAGTGTTGACTTAAGTTTTTTGGATGAGCACATCTCAAGAAAGCTTCCGTGGAAACCACAACATGGTAAATATGACATGTCTGAATACAGCCACTGTAAAAGTGTAGTTCCACTTTACATAACATGGTGCTTGAAGAGGAGTGAGATTTCAAATAAATGAGTACACACCCCAACATACTGAATGTCCAGGTCATGGTATTGCTTAGCACCGAGGATCCAGTTCACCACATACGCTGCAGTGATGTCTGGGAAGTCATAGGGCCAGTTCTTACCATGGCCCACCCAACCAGGAAAAGCCCAGGGTAAACCTGCATGAAGACACACACACCAGCATGCAAGGCTAAAGATGTTTTGTGTACACCAGTGTACTGTATCAACATCAAACTAATGCCCCCTGATGTTTCCAGGCTGAATGCCCAATAAAACCATATTTCCTATCAGCCTTGCTTACTGTTAAAAAATAAACACTGCATGTGCTAGACTTACTACAGTCCAGCAAGCCTGTGATACAGCAAAGATGAAGAGTTCCCTGAGGTTTGTCAAACTTTGTCACACCATATGTAACTAGTATGTACAGGCATGTAAAAAAGCCTATGTGCTACACTGGCACAGGAGTTCTTCATATCCATTTAGAGAAGTACTGTCCCAGAGTAGAGTCACATCTTGATTAAAGGCTGAGCTCAGTTTCTTAGGATTACATTGTGATTTCATCTGTTTTGGATCTCTACTTTATCAGCTGTTTGTTTCCTTGGTGTGTAGAACGGAGGAAAAAATGACAGTTAACTTTCTTACCAATGAGTGTGATGTTTGGGTTTCTCTTCTTGGCTTCTTTCATCAGCCACCACTCATAGCCGCGGAAGTAGTTCTCATCATTCTCATAGTGCATGTGTGACGGCTCTGTTCCATCTGGAAATGATAATAATCCACACAGAATCACGAGACCGGGATCAGCCGTGAATATGAGTATGCTAACACTTAGTACACCTCAGTGTAAAAAAAATCTGACTAATATTTAGTTATAATGGCAAATATTCTGATTATACAAAGTTAGAATACATAATTATATGTAACTGACAGTCTGACCTGTCAATTGGTGACATTCTCAACAGCATACTGACCTAACCCCACATTGTTTACAGTCAGTTTTATTATTTTATTACAATTCTTCATGCATTTTAAAGTCGTGTTCGCTCTGTTTTACTGGTCTGAAAATTAAATGAAATATCAAAGTCATTGAAGGTGTCAGCTTGGTCTCTTGGAACTTATATTGGACATTTTCCACTATTTTTCTGACAATGAATAGACAGAAATATGAATGAATTGGACGTTTTAAAAAGTTACTTCGTGTCACTCACCAGTAGTTTGAGCATCTCCTCCAATCTCCACCTTCAGTATTTGCAAAGAGGCTCCAAAGTTTGGCTGAAGACAGTAAAAAAAAAAAAAAAAAAAAAAAAAAAAAAAAAAAAAAAAAAAAGGTGTTTTCCCCCCCCCTTTCCTTTCCCCTGTCCGAAGACCCCACCCCCCCTCCTCCTTTAAAAAGGCCCTCCACCCTTTGTCTGCG
>JBBMJY010000009.1:21304143-21318172 GCA_037833715.1 Toxotes lorentzi | reverse complement strand
CAACAAATCAGGACTGGCAGATGTTTCTAGAGCTGCTGTTCTTGACACACCTACATCATTAACAGTTGTAGGCAGGAATGAGATTTCTCCACATTCCGGGTGGAGAAATGTTGACTTGGACTGGGGCTATCGGGTGGTGGAGGGAACACTTTGAGGAACTCCTGAACCTCCTGATGCCAGATGTGGATGAAATTGGCCTTGAGATGCTGAATGCTCTGGGTATTGTTGGGATATCTTTGTTGACACACCTTGGATCCAGAATGATCCAGGGTGTGTCTCAGCATGGGAATTCCCTGAAATGACTGCTGCCTTTGTTGTGTTCAGTGTTTTGCAGCAGCCAAATCACAATAAAGGTATGGGAACTGTACAACTGTACAAGATAAAGGATGCAAAATAAACCACACAACAACTCCTAATGAGCCATTTGCTGACTACATGAGGCAACTCAGCTCCTACATGGTGAGATTCCTACAAGCAGCCATTTGATGTCAGTATTGTCTGAGGATTTCAAAAAGAGGCACCAGTCCCTGAATTCACTTTTTCATCTCCACATACACACACACACACGCACACACAGTGCCCATTCATGGGTTAAGTGTCCACTATTTACATTTTGTAATTGTCTTTGTGAGACTGATTGGCTCTCCAGCCGGTCTCTGTTTCAACAAATGTCACCCACGGGATCCCAAATTAATTTTCAGACTCACTGATTGCTGAATCATTTACTCTGTGGCTGTGCATAATGTCTTGAGTCTCGAAACAAATTTAATGCAGGCAGCACTTGGGTCTAATACCTTTACATAAATCTGGGGGGTGGGGTCAAGAAACGTCTGTAGCCTTGCTCCATGTATGTGCAACTAAAGTCCCCCCATCACCGTGATTTGGTTTAACATTGGTTGTATTTTTAGACATTCACAAGAATGAGTCTTTGACTCCACCTTAACTTTTCACAAGTCTACTATTAGCGTGCATTGCATTGCAGTGCATTGCTTCTGTCAATGACTTTCTCAGAAACAAGTATCAGTTACTGGAAGTGAGAAAGTTCTGTAACAAGTTCATTTATATTTGAAAAATGCAAACAAATTTTAAACCACTGGCACATTTCTGATCATTACAGCATTTGATTTCAGGATTGAATAGAAGCTGACATGTTAAGCATAGATGTTTTTTCAAGTGTAATAAACAGTTTAAAAAAAAAGAAAAAGAAGAGAATTTTTAGCTGAATCTGCACTTCCTCTTGGCTTTACAAAGCTTTATAGTGACTCTCAGTGACCTGTTGGAGAGGTGTTGATTTTACAGCCGTTTTGGAGGCTATAGTTTTCATAAATAGATCTTACTCTGTTAGACGCATTTTTCCAATGTTGTATAGACTTTATATTATAAACACTTCTCACTTTAATACAATTCAATTAAAAAGCAACACATACTACATGACCATAAAAGTGACATTATAACATTCTAACCTTCATGATTTTATGGCTCATGGCGAGGCTGGTGGTATTTTAGCTTGGTGCATTACATAAACTAGGTCTGATAGCCCTTGTATAAATCTTGTGCTCTTAAACTAATAATGTAAAAATGTGAACCTATTATGTTCTATTAAAGCAATCCACTGTATCAAAGCAGTATGTAACCCCCTAATTTAAACCATCGTGAACATCTGAGATATTTTCCATTTAGTGATATCATCAGTCTTGTTGTGCTGTTGACTTCCAGATGATTCTGCTGCACATTATTACTGAGCAATAGAAATGTGTCCAGCAGAACAGAACAGAACAGAACTAATGTCAGTGATAAATAGGGGGGGGGGGGGCAGGAAGTTTGTGACTGACAGTGCTGTGTGGGAATGTGTCACTTCAACTGCAAGGTGAGTCCCATATGTGATGACTATACTCTTGAAATAGTCTAACCCATAATAAGAGAGAAGTCCTGCAGATAGAAATGACAGATTAGCTGCTGTGCTCCTCAGGGGAGGGCTGCGGCTCTGTGGGGAGGAGCAGGTCTGCTGGACAGAGATCTATTGTTCCCCCTGGGAGGACGTGAGGGAAGTGACTAGCCCCTGTGGAGTGCTTTTTCTCCAACATGTGATCTGCACAAGATGAGATACACTTAGAGCCTCCTTACTGCTTTTCTAAAGTCTGAGAAAGTAGCCTGTAATGTGTGGATTCTGATGAGGAGCTGAATGCCTCAGCTAAAAAGAAACTATCAGGCCTCATCGTGTGACACACAGATGGATGTATAGTAGGATGCAGTTGTAGTTCACATCCATATCCAAGTGGTAAAAGTAAACTGGGACTACAGACGTTTCTGGAAACTTCAATGTATCAAATGTAGGAGTAACACAGAGGAGTTTGAAAAGCACTTAAACACAGATGCTTCAAATTAAACACAGATCACTGAAAGTAACTGAACTCTCTTTTAATGCTGTTTTGATGATCACACCATTTTACCATATTCATTTTTTAGTCTTCCTGCATCACAGCTGGAGCTCAGTGCAGAGTGCAGATTACATTCACCAGTGGAAGTATGAGCATTTGCTCTATTGACTTTTTAGATGAGATGAACACTTGAAAGCTGCCATCATGGGATTGTTTTCCTTTGCAGATACAGAGATGTGGGAACAAAGATTAACATATATGAAGGCACAAGATCGTTTACATCATGCACCAGACAGGAATCGTCCATATTGGAAATGTGGTCAGTTTGTGATTATATGTATTATTGAGTGTAGATTAATGGGTAAAAATGGCAAAAGTGAAGGGGTCTGGGTACTTTCCGAAGCCAGTGGCTGCTGAACAACCTCTTAGTGAAAGCAGACATTCATTGTCCGTGATCCCCTGCCATCTTCAAATGGCTGCTAGTTATCTCCTGCTGGTACCAGTCCTTCCAGGGCCAAGGGCCCTAAGCAGAGATAGAATCAGTCAGCTCAAAGTTGTAACACATGGACACAACACTCAAGCGTAAATGTGTATTCACTTATCACATCTCATGTATGTAATAAGTCCCACGGCAGTGTAAATAGAGGAGATGTGTTGTGTGCCTGTTTAATCTTTAATAATAGTAAATCATTAGATTTGTGTTACAGGAAGGTTTGTTTCACCTCACTAATTGGCTAAGGGCTTCTTTCTCATGTAGCATGAAATTGGTTGTACAGCGCCCTTAATGTTCATTATTTAAAATATCAGAAGCACAATTTGTGGAAATTGCCTGAACCTCTGTAATTAAAAACTGCATTTATTTGATGTGTGCCCAAATAAAATCCATTAAATTAAACTGTGTTAATACATTAAATTAATTGGTGCCCAAACAAGGGCCAGGTCAGGATTGGCTGAAGTTTATCAAGGATTAAAAGATGTGATGCTGACCTGGGAAGGTGGATGCCTTCATGTCTTGCTCTTCATGGTGAGCGATGATGAGGTTTGCATTTCACCTCCTCCCACTTTCGCTTTCTGTCATCCACATCATGTTTGTCTTGCCAGTCTAGCTTGGACTGTTTTTCTTAAGCTGTTTCATGTAATATTCTTTCCCATACCAGCTCTGCTGTAGTAAATGCAGTGGTGTTTAGGTGGAAAATATGAAGTAATTTTGACAGAAGCAAGGCCTGTCACGATCATCCCCTAAGGGGACTGTCTTCTGAACTCTTTTGGTTTCTTTGGGAACTCTTTGTGGACTTTCGGAACTCTTTTTTTAAAAAAACTCTTTACAGTCCCTTGGGCTCTTTTGTTTAGCTTCTTGAGTTTTGGTTTAGCAGTTTCCTGTTTCAGTTCAAAGTTATGTTACTCTCGTTTGGTTTTCTTGTGTTTGTTGGTATTTCCTGTTTTACTTTGAAACCCTGACCCAAGTGTATCTGTTCTTTATCTATTTCCTGTCTTTGTCCAGTTTCCCACCTTTGTGATTGCTTGCCCTGCCCTAATTGGATTCACCTGTTGCCCATTACCCCTGTGTATTTAAGTTTTGTTGCTCGCTGTGTTCCTACCCGTGTTTGCACATGCTGTCTTGCCTGTGCTGCCTTGTGTTGTTTCTTCACCTAAAAATTAAGGACTTTTGGGACCAGAGTTTGTGTTTCTGCAGTTTTTCTCTTTATGGATGATTTTACTCTTTACACAACGAAAATTAAAAAAAAAAAAAAATGACCTGCTGTACTCGCATTACAAAGACACACAATGCTATAACAGCAAGATAAACTAAAATCTTATACCCTGCAGTTCAAAACTCAGAGACAGACCTGTCCCTTTTAACTCCCTGAGCTGCTCCATCACCTCGTTCTCAGTTGAGAGCATGGCCAGCATACTGAGTCATTGCTGCCCCGGTGTTTTGAGTGAAAGTTTTTATTTACTTCACAGTGGAGGAGACCCTTTCTGACTCACATGTTGTCACGGGAGTTGTTCTGATGATTTTTAGCAGCCTGACAGCAAAAGCCTCATCCAAGTTGTTTTCATGGATGGATGATTCTTGAAATAGGGTAGAATTCCAATAGTTGTAGCTTGATTAAAGCTTATAGTTAGTTCTGGCTAAGGCTTTGGCTTAAACCATCCCGTAGTTATGCTGCTATAGGCCTAGGCTGCTGTGGGACTTCCCATGAAGCTCCTCTCTCGCTCCTCTCCCTCTCCTTCAGCACTGAAGGTGCAAGGAGCCTTTTGTTTTTGTAGAGATTATTATTATCATAATTGGGCAGGTGCAGGGTATATAAGCTGTGAGTGTGTTAGTGCTGTATGCATTGAGAAAAGCACTGTATGAATGTGTGTGAATGGGTGAATGTGACTTAGTGAAAAGTGCCTTGAGTGGTCGATAAGACTAGAAAACCTGATATGGATCTTGGGTATGGGTGTGGAAATTTAGCTTAAGGGTGCCCCTGAGAAAGTGGCCCTCGTAGTAGATGTACAAAAACTGGTAGGGATATGTATCATATCTAGACTACAAAAAAGTCTCTTAGCGACAAGAAGTAAGCCTTAATTATTAGTTTTATTATTTTTTAGTCTTATTATTAGTCCTATTATTTATGATTTGGCACTATATAATTAAATTGACTTGACTTGAATTTTGGCAGCACATTCTTCAGTCAGATGAAACCAAACCCCGCGCCACCCCCACTTCTGAGACCAAACCTACACCCTTGGATTCTCTCACAAGATACAAGAAACATGCAGTGGGTGTTTGTTTGGGTCCAGCCTTATGAACAGTCTCTTGCTGTGTTTTATATCATCCCAGCATGCTCTTAAAGCTGCAAAAAAATGTGCTGAATTATGGACAGAAAGTGCAGCTGACTTGATGTTTCTATGCAACTACCACAAGGCAATACAGAGATTTTTGGAAGATAAGGGTGTGTTTTGTGTTTGGGACTGAACTGCTCTCATAAAAAGCTCATTTGAATTCATAGCAGTCTCCAGGCTTTATGCCTTTAGCTCTGTGACAAACAGGGGAGCTTATCCTTTACTCTGGGGTGAAATACAACAGGAGTACAATACAATATCATTAACAATTCTAAACTTCCATTAGGGCGCTGTACAACCAGTTCCTGCTTTAGTCTGTCTCAACTGATTGAATTTATTTTTTATTTTTTGACAGGAAAAGGAAAGATACAATAAAAACAAGAATTTAAATTAAATGTAGAATGCATGGCAGCTGAGAAAAACAAGAATGGACTACTTTATCCAGATTCTGTAAATATGCAAGGTGGGGAAAAAATGAAAATATGTAAAGGTTATGAAGATAGAAATGAAGACAACAGATTGAGACTATGAGACAAACATGATATATATTCAGTATGACAGAGGTAAACAACATGTGCAAAACAGGTTAGGATGGGGGCAGGAAGAGCATAAAATTAAAGTAAATACAGTGTGTATCAGTGCATGAAGTATTAGAATAGTAGAGTGGTAGCGTGGAGTGGTAACAGACCCGTTAAACATACCCACTCACCATCTATCGTTTTTTTTCTCTTTATTGCACTTTATATGAAGTTAATTAATGAATAACAAGTGAGCAGATTAAAAATTGCACAATAAATAGGAAGTATAATAATTCTATGTTTCATATGTTTCATTTATGTGTAATGGCTATTGAGGATCAAGTGTTCGACACACAGGATCTAAAAATAGGTGTATCGTGTCTGTGAGTTCTGACTCTGATTTTGACACAAATTGTGGCAATTGGGCTCTGAGGGTTTTAAAGCAGTCCACCTTAATTGCCCAGAGCTGTGAGTGATGCTGCTCTAACTGCTGATTGTTTTGATAAGCAGCTAAAAGCATGATAATTAGCTTCCTGTTATTTCAGAACCACTGCATGGATCTTTCCCTTTCACCTCACACAGCGTCTTTGCCTCACGACTCTCCCTCTGTGCCTCCCTTTCTGTCCCTTTCTCCCCTTTTTGTAGGTGGGAATCAGCTTAATACACAAAAGTACAGAAGTATCCCTAATCATAACAACCTGCACAGACACGCTTTTATTTACCCACCCTATTAAAGAAAATGTTGCCTGGCAACACTGAATACAACCCAGGGAGACTGATTAGAATTTTAGATTTAGTTTAACTGCCAATCAGATGTGATTTGTAACTACGCAGTTTGTGTTTGTGCCATGTACCATTGGATGTACATGATTAGCAGCTCTGGAGAGTTACACATCGACATGTTGTCAACATTTATTCCTTTGTGTTTAAGTTGCAACGTAATTCACCAGGAGTTTGCCCTTGCATGTGATTGTGATCTGCATCTTGCTGGATGCTGCTGGTGTTGCATTGTGGCAGAAGCTGTGCCAGGTTCAATTTTTTCATCAAAACCTTTGGGTCAAAACCCTGTGTTCTTTTTTTTTTTTTTTTTTTCAGTCAGTGTGAATGCAAAACAGTTGCAATGAGTGTTTTTAATGCCCTCATGGACAAGCAGCACCAATGAGACCTCTGCATTCCCCAAAACATCCGAGTCGTCGTTGGTTGGATCTGGGGTTGAGTGAGCTGACAAGACGTCTGTAGCCAGCTCCTCATCTCTGCTGCAGGCTACAGGCTCCAGGACACCTTAGCCGCAACTAGCATAACAACCCTTGACCAAACTGCTGGCAGTTGAGTTGCATTGTGGGTAATGTAGCTGCCAGGTTTTGACAAGGAAGAAGAACGGATGAAGTAAAGAGAATATTTCTAGTTGTATTTCAGCAATTTTGATCCTTATCATTAAACTGTCCATCGAGGGCCCAGCAGAGTTACAGGAGTGTAAGGAGTGCTCCTTTAGAGGATGGGGACCAAATACTGGCTCGGGAAATGTAAATCTGGTTAATGTTCACGTCTGTGAACTTTTCAGCAGGTCTTTTTCACAGCAGACACTGTACCTCTCATTGCAGGAAAAGCACAAGTGTAACTAATAACATTCAAAAGTGCCTTAAGGAATGAAGAAATGAAAGCACCAGCCTGTGATCTGACCTGTAATCAGCGCTAGGTGAGTCAAAAATCTTTGCCTGACTTGGATTGAATCAGTGAGAAAACCAGGCGGGTGGTCAAACAGTTGGTTAGGTGTTCAGTCATCCTTGAGGATGTAATTTTCGATAACTGCTGAGATACGAAGCCGAAAAATGGAGGCAGGAGGGCAGGGATGAGTCTGCTGATAAGGAGGATGAGGAAAGTACAAACTGAGAGACTCCAGAGATCTCAATTGCTTTGGAGGTCAAACGCTGGTGCCTCCAGCTCATGGGGAGAAATGCCAGCATACATCATTCCAATGATCTTTCTCATTAAACTCACTATCTCGCTTGCCTGCCCACTGTGGGTATAAATATGACAATATGACCTCTGTGCTCTGGACACAACATCCCAGCTGCTGAAAGAGAACAGGGGGAGTTGTGCCACATAAAAATGAAAATGATCTGGATTGCATGTCTTACTGCCAACTGAGGTGATGGATGGAAATGAGGCAAGGTGGTTTTGTGAAAGCTGTACTTTATTAATTTATTGGTCTGACTGTACAGCACTGTTTATCATCCAGCTGTGTGTGTACAGTCAAAGAGATCACACTGCCTCTGCAGGATTACTGCTGACATGGAGGACAGCTGCAAAAAAAAAGTAGAGCTCCAGCAGGATCATCTGAACTTACAGATATTTTTGGTAAATAGAGACCCTGCATATGTTTTACCAGCCCAGCTTAGGCGGTTTTACCAGCTCTAGTTTATACATTCATATCAGTCAGATATATAGGAGGAGGAAGGAGACCCTACCTTAACTCCATGTGGCCGTGACTAGGCCCAAGGCAGGGGCCACGATCTGAAGCTGTGATCTGGAGCTGTCCTGGACAACCAAGGAAACAGGTGACCACAATTTAAATTCAATGAATCAAATGTTTGTATTACACACATCCCTATCAGCAGTTACACACTCGAACAATCAACATTTCGATAAAATCTACATGAAAAGGAGGCTACTGAAGCATGTATGTGTGTGGTGCACGTGCCTTTAGAGCATGGGTCTTCCCTGTGACATACCCTTCAGGGCTGTGAGGAACACGCCGCTCTTGATATTTGAACTGCATTTCCTTAGTTTTAATATCACATTTCCTGTGGATGTACTGCTGATCAAAAAATGCAAACAGGTCAAATTAAATCAGGAAAAAAAAACTGCAACCTGTGAATCTAAGGGACACAGATCAGGAGGAATATGAATGCTGACTCTGTGTGTTATGCTTTTATCTGAGTAAAAATTAACAGACCTGTTCCAGTTGCCCTCAGAGCTCTGGAGGATTTGTATTATATTATCATATGAAAGATGTATTTTAGCCTCAAAGCACACAGATTCAGAGATTCATAAACAGGCTGAGTATTTTAAATCATTTTGTTAACACACAGAAAAGCCCAGAGGTTTTAGAACTGGAGTGATGCCATTTTTAAAATGATTTTTTTTCTATAAGTCATTTGGTTTGAGTCGATTCTTGAGTCTTGTGAGGTCTCATCGTTCCTATATGTCTTTCTACTTTGAGTTTAAGTTTACTGAATTTGTATTTTCACTTGACTTCACTTTAGTGGAATCCATGTGTCCTTTTTTTTAAAATTTGAAACACACCTTTTTCTCCAATGGGGCTCAGTTTGAACTTCATCTGTCCTGAGCACGTGTTTCCAAAGGGACTCAGTTCATCCAGATCTTGCTATGCAGAATTCAGATGTGGATGTTTGTGATGAGGTAGCATCACTAAATTAAACCCTCCTGCAGCTCCTCTGCAGTCATTTGGGAGTTTTGGCTTTGCTTTTCTGTCCAGCAGACAAAAGGGTTCTTGGTCTTCCAGATCTTGTCTTGACTTCAGCAGTTTCCCTTTCGTGCCATTTCTTAATTACATTTCAGACAGTGGAAAGTTCAGGTTGGAAGCACTTTGATGTCTTTCCACAGCCTCCTCTGCTTTGCAGCCATCATTTAGCTTTTGTTTTTCACATCCTCACCCACTTGTTCAGAGGAGCCCATGGTTGTTGAATGTTACCACAGGGTTTGAAGAGTCAGAGAAAGGATCAGCTCTGGAATCATCATCATCATCATCTGACAAGTTCTAATGACAACTCCTGACTTGCCCTACAACACCTTTTTAAAGTCCGTTTGTGCAGAGGTTGTATTTTCTTCTTTTCAGTGTCAGCACAGCAGCTGCCTCAGGCTGGAAACTATTTACAGCCTACTGTACTGCAGCGCACTGTAGAGTTGGAGAGATAAAAGTCACTGCCCACAGTCAGTACTGTACCACCCACAATCCTCCAACTCAACAGTGTACCACTCTTTTATTCCAGTTGCTGCATAGTGGCTTTCTGTTTTACCACTAAGCAGCAGGGGATTCTTTGTATGTTTGATTGCTTTTGGAGGACAGAATGAAGGAACCTGCAGAGAGCCACAGATTATCCGCGAATAAAATCCTTTCTGAGCTTAACTGACATGAGTGTTCTATGACTGATCTAGCAGGGAGCTCATAGTGTGCGCAAGAGCAATGAAGCCTCCTCACACAGACGAGTCCTTAATTTGTCTTGTCAAACAAACAGAAATAAAAGTAATGCTGAGTGACTCAGACTTTTTTTTTTTTCCATAGATTGGTTTGTGGATCAATCAGAGCTTGAAGCAGCCTTGCACCACACTGATCACACTGACATGCCTCAGAGTTTTCTGTTCAGTCACTGCTAGGAGGAGAGAACATGCTCAGACTGAATCCGGTAACATTCAGGATCATGTTCGCCATCTTCTCACTGGAGCTGTGTGTCTGAGAGGCTTAGGGCAGTCTGTGGTGACGAGGCTGTGTTCATTACTGGCTGTGGTGGAGTATGTGAAACTGTGTACCCACTGGGATGTGGCTGAACAACCAACAGGGTCGCCTAAGGATTCTTTGTATTTGTGTCAGTGAGCCACATAGGGCCGGGAATCAATCAGATGTAGCTTTGTGTAAATCCAGCTCACACAGGGTGCCTGCGGTGAAATTGTATTTTGACTGAATAAAAAAGTCATCCCTCGTGCTCACATTCTGCTCCTTCATGGATTCTTAGATCTTCAGCATTGTGGATTGATTCACCTTCACCCTGTTCATGCACCTTCAAATCACAGTGTCACTTTTTAATAAAACTGACATTCAGAGCTGTACATATTGGCCACTTGGGGGCAGCGGAACAAATGGAAAACGCATGCACGCATTTAGCTGCTAAATGCTCACCTATGTTCACCAGCTGCTCTATAACTGTCTGTCTGCTGTTCAGTGCTGAGAAGGTGGAGTACGGTGGCTTTATCACAGCTCGTCATAGCTTCTCGTCAATAAAAGTCTGCTGTATGTGGAAATAAGGTCAATGACAACAGTGTTTCAGGGCTGTGAAACCAAAACAATGAGCTAAAAGAGGCTAAAAAGCTGTATGCTGCTGAGGGCATCTGTAGAGCTGCTTATAACAGGTGAATCAGAAACTGAACAGCAGACCTTCATGAAGGGAGGATGATTGTTGGATTAGGCCGACTCGGTTTTAGCAGACTCAGTGTATATCTTTCACCCTGAGTGCAGCTTTATTTGTAGTGTAACTTACATAAATACATTTCTTTACACCTGTACATTTAAAGGTTGCTTCAGTGATTTAGTAGATAGTCCAAATCTGTGCCACAGAGGCTGGGGTTTCAAATTTTAGTCCCATTAATCTCAGAAACACAACATCCAGCCTGCTGAGTGGTTCTCCTGATGGTGTGTAAACTCACCTTTATTGTGTAAAACGGCTGGAGTGATTCAGTTCTGAATAAATGCTGGTAGTTGTCCTATTTCATATAGAAACCATATGCATTAAACACAAGAATCAATAAAGTGTCATCTTTACTGCAGGTTGTAGACTTTCTTTAATTACTCTGCAAGAAGAGCTGGACTTAAAACTGTCTCTGTTCCAGCACAATCAAGAAGTCAAATCCTCCAGGCAGCGTGCTCGTATCTCTGAAAGACAAAAAGCTGATTCTCATCAACCATCTGGTCCCACAAAGTCCTTCTGCCAGGCAGTTTTATGCCAGCAGTGAGTTGGGCTATCAAAGTAAAGACACATCAGACCAGGGACTCTATGCAGCCGGCCTGCCAGGCTCAGCTTCTGACAGCCGGTCCTGGCTCTGACAGCTCACCTTCAACAACAAAGACAGGCCTTGAGAAACAGCAGAAGAGTCTGGCACAGGCCTCAGCCAGAGCATTTCACCAACTTTTACTTACTTTTAGAGACTAGTCCAGGGACATGACAGCAATAACCACAGAGGAATGATATTTTGTTTCATTCATTGAGTCTTTCAGGTCCACTAGGACCTGGTTTTGGATGATTTGAGATTGAACTCTTTTACAAGCAAAGCAGCCAAAGAGATCTAAAGAGCCTCCTCCTGACCAGCCTCTGCTGACACGTGTCTGTTACAGTTCTCTTATACAGTTTCTCTCATTGGTCTTAATGAAAAGCTGTTTATGTTCTTAGACAGTTTGGGTCTAACTGTTGTTCTGGTGGACCCACTCATTTTAAGATAAAATGATGATTATTTTATTAGCATGTCCCATGAGTTAAGAATTCAAATTCCACTGGAAGCTGCAACAGTTGAATCTATTTGACTTTATTAAAATGAAATGCTCAAATTTTACTATTTATCTAGTAATCACGCTTTTTGGCTTAACCCCAGTTCCAGTATTGGGTATTGGGTATGGGAGAGAGTAGAAAATACATTGGACCTAGTTTACATCCAATGTGTTGCTGCCAAGAGTGCCAACCACTTTTTTCCATTCACACACGCTGTTTTTTAAATTCACATATACAGAGAAATGTTGCACTGCAGAGTAAACACAACCTGAAGCATATGCTCGTGCTCCAAGTCTATTTCCTTCTGTTTCACATTTGTAACGGTCTCTGAGAACTGAACACATCCTGTTTAGACACAGATAAAGAGCTAAGCTTGCCCTTGCTGCTCTGCTAATATGCTGCTCATGCTTCAACTCCTGTGTACAGACATTGTAAGGTCAGAGGGAATCTGGGTTACATGTATAGGACATGTAGTGGCTCAAAGGACAAACATGACAATCTGTTTCAAACTGCAAAACAAAAGTTAGACAGTTTTTCCCCCAGCAAGAAAGCTAGAGATGCAGAGCTGGCTCAATTTATGGATGGATGGCTTTAATGACCAAAACTTATATATACACACACATTATACAAATATTAGGCTACATTAGATACTGAGCAAACACCAAGTCAATCCTTTCAGGCATCACATACACATACAAAGTAATTACAGTCATTTTCTGGGTGTTTCCATCTCATTATTTTTACTGTGCATGTATGTATAATTTAAATGTGCAGTACAGATAGAGAATAAAAGCTAAAATACTTCAAATCTTTTTCCCATTAATTTAAGAGAATTCTCTTGGTAGAGGTCACCTCGGCCTTCATTCAGAGTGATGAAGAGAATTAACAGATAAACAAAGCTCTTGAGTGTTGAAACCTTTATTTTTTCATTTGTTGTAGCTGAAATTGCTGTGCAAAGAACAGAAGCCATATTTTATTATTCACCACACGTCTTTTATTCTTCTACTTATTCCACTTCTTCTGTACAAATTTGGGAGTGTAACTCGTCCCACAGCTTTGGGAAAACTCAGGCAGAATATACATCAGCACATGCTGCTCGATCTGGAATGGTGTGCCATGACTTTTGATGAAAAATTTCCCATAGAAAAACAATGGGACGAAACTTTAAATGGGTCGTTAGACTGCAGACTGCCCAGTGTGGTTTTTATGAAATCGCAGTTTTAAGCTTTTACTTTTTTTTATTGTTGTGCAGAATGTTCGGGGCTCAGAGTGTAAGTGAACTGAGGTGAACTGATGATCTGGTGAAGAACGGAGAGACCGGTGTTTAAATGTTTGCCTTCAGGTGTAGCTGATGAGGTGATAGACAGCACAGGTTCACAGGAGATCTGGCTGCATGAGTCCGTGTGACTGAAGGGTAAGAGATGACGTTGTGTTGACAGCCGTTGCTTGGAAACAACGGCTGTTAAAAAGCAGTAGCGTCTGTCTGCCCATTTCCCCAAATCAATTTCTTTATGGTTAAAGGTGAAGCAGTGTCACAGCCGTGCAAAGTGTCGACCTAACAAGTTTTAAAAGCTGAACAACATTCAAAATGTCACCAAGACATTGCAATAAAAGGTCAACACGTCCAGTGTGATGAGCTGCAGAGTACATCAGCAGACAATGAACAGAGGAAACACTTCCAGGAAAAAAAACAAACAAAAAAACCAAAAACACATTTGTTTGTTTTCTGCCTCACTAAGCTTTAGTTTATCATTTAATTGTTAGTCTGACTGTGAGTGAACTTCTTAAAAAATAGCTTCCTCTTTAAGACTGTGAGCTTCCAGCAGTCCAGTGTTTAGCAGTGGGGGCTCATCAAATGAAAAATGACTGTTTCCGGGCACCCTGGGAAGTATCAGCACTAATAAGCATTTTCATTTAAAATAAAGCGTCCTATTAATCTCTCCGGTGAGAAGGGGGGGGGGGGGGGGGGGGGGGGGGGGGGGGGGGGGGGGGGGGGGGGGGGGGGGGGGGGGGGGGGGGGGGG
>JBBMJY010000009.1:21263892-21288415 GCA_037833715.1 Toxotes lorentzi | reverse complement strand
CTGGAGATGAAAGTTTGCTGAGCTGTGTTTTCCCAGCCTGTTGGATGAGCCTGACTCTGAATGGATGTTTCCAATGAGGCTTCATTTGCTCACCACGAGTAAGTAAAGGAAATCATTCAAAACACAGACTATTGGTACTCATTAAGAACAGAGGAGGGGGGAACATCATGTTTTCATTTTTTATTTTATTGCATTTTTTCAGACTGGACTTCAGAGCACGCCGCTTTCAAATGGAGATGTTTCACTGATACAGAATTGAAGACTGACACAATACAGACAGCTACAGAAAATACAGTTTCCCAAACCTTCAGCAGACTTTCTGATTTACGACAACAAAGCTCACTAACAGATCAAAGCTCCTCAGAGCCAAACTCACATTCGCTGACAGCAGAGGTAATCGACAGTACAGCTGTTTGCTCTTATCAGGGGGGCATGATGCCATGTTGATTCAGATCTCTGTCTTGTCTTGAATACCGAGCTCCCTTCAGCCTGTGATTCAGGATTTCTCTGGTTTGATGATCTTCAGCTTCTGCTGAGTCTCCAAGGCACATGCACAGCTTTTCTTTTTTTTTTTTTTTTTTTAGAGACAACCCTCAAACCCTGCAAATTTCCAGGCTGTGGAATTAATAAAAAGATTATTTTATCTTAAACAGAGGCGTCATAAATATTAAACATTTCACCCCTCACCAGGTAAAAGGTCTTTTTTAACATGTCTTTAAATGACTCAAAAAAAAACCCTGGTGTCGGGCAGAATTTTACTCTTGACCTTTTCCTGCTACAAAACAGGATAAGACTATTAAAGGGCTTTTACTGTATCTTGTAAAGAGACAACTGGTGAGAAAGATGAATGAGAATCCTCCTGGAACATTTTTTCAACGTTGGGGTAATCATTTTCAAATGTCTTCTCCTGTCCTCTCGGAGGGCTGACGAAACGCTGTATTTCTCTGTTGGATCTGATCTCAGGTTCTGTGTTTTGAGTAACAGTGAAACTGTCTCAGTATATTACAAATATGACCAGAAAATAAATTCACCACCTCGTCATCCATCCGTCAAGTGAGTAATGTTATTTAAAGATTTGAACAATTGTAGAAACTTTTGAATGTAATGTTTGATGCAGCCAGCAGTGATTTTATTCAATGTACAGGTGTTGGGTAATATTTCAGGTAGATATATGAGCCATACAGCGGCAAAGCTCTAGAGAACAGACATTCCTTGTCCCCAGAGGATGAACCCTACTGATTCTGCTGATCCTCAGACTTTTATTAAAATATCAGACATTCACGTTCCCCTCAGGATGAATTCATCCTGATTGTGTTTTTATCTCGCGCCAACATGAGGCTGAAATTGTAATTTGTCCAGTACTTTTTGTGTTTGTGATATTCCCGTCAGCCTCAGTTGTGCTTATGTTTAGTAAACAGTCAGATTTCCCCCTTGTAGTTCGTTCCCTGTGTATTGGTTCAACATAGTGGAACTGAATGCTCAGATGTTCCAGCTATGTCTTCAACAGTCAGTCACGTTCAGGCTTGGTCAAATCACTGCAAGTCACATTGTGAACATTCTGTTTTGCTTTGGTTAGTGGCACACAAACGCAGCACCAAATCACTCCACAACAACTCTCTCATTTCTGTTAAAGGTTGACACTGGGGCTGTGTTAAACAATGAAGGAGCCTCCAACTTGCTGAGGCCCCTTTTCAGACCTGCAGCCCTTTATGTTAATGTGATGGCTTTTCACAGGCTCATCACATGTCTGAATTAGCACCCTGGTCATGTTTAGGTAAAACTCATGACAGCAGTCTTGGAAAAATGTAAACTTTAAAATCACTCTGAACATGGCACAATCTCTCTTTTCTCTTTCTATTCCCTCTGTTTCTAAGCCCCACCAGCTCATCTACATTCTTGTGGTCATCCAACCACAACCTGACAGCCGATCACTCGTAAGCTGTCAAACTTTAGAGGTGTTCTCTCTTCTCTGCCGTCATTCAGCTGTCATTTCAGCACCGTGGCGATTCATGACCCACCTCAGCTGTGGATGGCTGACCCTCTCCAACCAAACCCTCCAGTCCGTTCCTCATCACCACCACAGGCACCACAGGCTCCGAGGGAGTTTCCTTCACTTCTAATTTAATCCATAGGATCTAATCCATAGGATCACTTCCCGTGGTGATCTACTTTCTGTTGGGGTCCAAACGCCAAAGCCTATTCTACCTATTCACAATTCATAAAAGTTTCTTCAAATTTTCTCATTCTTTCTTTCCAAAGAAGAATGTTTAACATGGTAATTAGAGCAAAAGACAGCAAGTCCAAAAAAAAAAAAAAAAAAAAGACAGAAATCAGAGGAGGCAGCAGTTTGTCAGCTCTCCACAAGCATGCCTTTAATTGTAGACCAGCAGCTTTTGTGCCTAGTTGTCTGGAGGCCAGCGCTGAGTTTTAAGATGTTAATATGAGGTGATTGAGTGGTTCAACAAGCATAACTCTGCCTGGGGGTGTCTTCTTCCTCCTCCTCCTCCTCCTCCTCCTCCTCCTGCCCATTCCCCTCTCCCAGCCTCGGCGGGGTAATTTGGAGTGGAGAGAAGAGAGGCTGTGCTGTTCATTACTGCTGCCTTCCCCGTTAGCCCCTGCGGACACAGTGGCCATAACTCAGCAGTCTTGCCCCTGCCAAAAAAAAAAAAAAAAAAAAACAGGAAGAGAAGAAGGATGAGAGTTTTTGACTGTCTATCATCGAAGCCTAATGTGGGCATTCAGAGGCAAACAGCACGGCCTTGGAAAATGTGTCACTGTGGTGCTTTGTCTCTCCTTATCCACATTTATCCTTTTATATTGGTGGTAAGTTTTTGCTCTCTGAAAACCTTTGAAAGATCAAGAGATGACTTAGAAAAACAAATGCTATGGAAACAAATTACAGCTGTCATCTTAAGAGACTGTGTGGGAGGGTGTTTTTTTAAATCAAAGAATACAGCACAGAATCTCCACATTCTTTAGGAAACCCGTCCTCAGAGGACAATGCACAAATGTTCCTGGCCAGGATAGTTAAAGCAAAATTACTGCCCCAGTCGCCCCAAGGGGTGTGTCCTGTTATTTTGTCAAGCACCACACTTGCAGTATTGGTCTTTTTATTTGTCTCATAGGATCTTAGACTTCGAGAAGTGCTGTATTGTGTGTTATACTGTTTGCATCATCATCAGATTGTGGATAGTGGTAAAAAAAAAAGGGGCTCGTAGTGATGAACTGCAGTATTGATTTTACAGACTCCTCAGCCATATTGATGAGATCTGTCTTTGTTAAACCAGCAGGAGCTCTTTGTTTGTTTTCTGTACAGCAACACCTCAACAACATGTTATATTTTAAAGCTCTCCCATTAAAGATCTGTGCTTCTTTATAGGGCTGCAGGGTTAACTGATCTCCTGTACCAAATACTGTCCTGCTACAAGGAGAAGAGCTAAATCTACAAAACACTGCTGCCATGTCCAGTGTCTGCTTCAAAAGCTGAATCCTCACAGAGAATCTGAGACTCAGGAGCTGGAGGATATAAATTCCAAATTATCATGACCGTCTGACCGCGCTGTATGGCTGCAAAGTTGGAGGAGATGCTGATTCTAGAAGCGTTTTCTCACTTCAAATCCCCATTTGGATTCCATTATTTCTTTTAATAATTAATAATCCCCAATGTTGATCAAAACAGAAATAAATGTAACAAAACTATGCTGCAGGTTTATGTTCAGACTTGTCAGACTGTTTCACCAGTTTCAGCATGTCATTAACATGTAGAGCCATCTGCAAAGCCAAGATAAATACAATAACCATGAGTCTCAGCCCTCATTGCAGTGGTGAAACACAACAAGGCACCATTTTGCCGAACTTACCCAAAGTTCCTGCATAGTTTGCAGTGCATGTGGCAGAATTTTACACTCTTTGATTGGATGTTTTTCACTGACATGCATCCTGGGAGTTGTAGTTAATTTCTCATGTCCACAAGCTTTTACACTGGCAGCACTTCACAGTGTCAAACTTTCCCACCATGTTGTGCTTGAAGAGCCCCTTGCTGGTTCACATCAAACATCACATCACAGTGGGGAGAAAATGTGATTTCAGTGAATTTAGACTGTGGCACGACCAGCAACTGCAGAAAGAAATGTCTCTTCTTCTTCCCACTGTATAAAAAAGAAGCTAAAACATCCCAGTTATGTGTGGTGCCGTCACGGGGCTGGTGACGGTATTTGGAACCAGAGTCTGTTCACCATAGCTGATGCAATCTTGACAGTTTTGCAGTTGATTATTCTACAACTGGACTTTGGTTTGTGTTCTTTGGTTCAGTTTAATATTTCCTGTTTTATTGTGTAATCACATCACCTGCGTCTGTGTTCTGAAGTTACTTTCTACTTCCTGTCTTTGTGGGGTCCCCCCCCCCCTTTGTGACTGTCTGTCCCGCCCTAATGTGTCTCACCAGTTTCCGTGTTGGCCTGTGTTCTTATTTGTTTGTCTGCTCTGGCTCTCTTGTGTTTGCTCCTGTGTTCTTATGGATATGCCTCCTTCCCTGTTTTTGCTCACATAAAAATTTAGTTTCCTTTGACCTTTTGTTTTGTTGTTTTTTGGGGTTTTTTGCCTCTGGTTTTGTTCCTTGCTGTATAAACTTTAGTTACACCCTTCAGTTTGCCTGTAAGGCAGTGATTTCGGTCCACCTGTGTGCCTGCTTTTAGGTCCACTCCCCCTGGTGATCCTGGCTATCTCATAACATTTTAATTATTATATTATAGTCCTTTCCATTTATGTCTGTGAGGATTCTTCTGAACGCTAAACAAAGGTATCTGGACTTGTTTGAGGTTTTTTTGAAGACCTTTCACCTCTCATTCAAAAGGCATCTTCAGTTTTAATTGACTGCTGGGGAGTTTAGGTATTTCCCTTCTCTTTACCTAGGTTTGCACATGCTAACCAATGTCAGCAAGTGGTAGTTAGCAATGCAGCACACACCTTGTTTTCTCATGTAGCATCAATATATTTGAAAGGCTAGACAGCTGCATTCGCTGTTGGGAAAAACCATCAGAACCAGACTTGACCTGGACGCTTGCGTCCAGTGGTTTGGTTGGGGTGGCATGGTTTGGATAAACCTCCTTCCATCAGTGCATCGAGAGTGTGGAGCTCGCTGCTTTGATCAAACAGGACTTTAAAGATCTCCACCAGCAGTTCCGTCAGATGAAAATCATCTTCAGTTCACCCAGAGATGGTGGTGGAGGTCTCCCCACCCCAGGAAGACGACAAAGCCTGGCACCTTATTAACATTGTAATGGCTACCTTTGTTTTGTCTGCTGGTGGAAGCATTGTACATCATCCTCAGATAAAGCATATATATATATTTTCATGAAATATTGGCCTGTGTCTGAAAGAACAATCCAAGGTCTTAGCAGCAAAAAAGAGGCCAGGAATTTTATACTTTAAGTGATGTTTGCTGTGCACTTTTTTTCTATTTATTATTTATTTGTGGGGGCAGCAGTGCAGTCACACAGGCATTTGTCGGCGTCAAAATATGACATATAAAATATGTCCATTAAAGGTGCTTGTTCTTGCCACTGACAGGTTCAGATTGTTATTAGTGTCTGACAGCATCATGTGAAGGATCTCTACAGAGACAGACCTTTCTGTTTACATTTCATTACTTCCTGTCTCTGTTGTAACATGCCTTTAAGTGCTTGTACTGGCAGTGTCCATGTAAGAAGCAGTGCCAGGTACACCCCGTACACATGGAGACACATTTTAATGTCAGGTCTGAGCAGGGCTAAAAAGAGCATCATGACAAACTCCCTCGCAGCACTGCCATGGACCACACACACACCTGCAGAGAGGGCTAGATGAGATCATCTTCATCTTCAAGCAGACTTCAAGCTTCTCCAAAACAGGAGTGGCCAGTGTGTTGTCAGGTTCAAGCAGTGCTTATGTCCACATTGCCATGGAACCAGTCTGCAAATTCAGTCATCCTATGAGCTCAAGCTGTTTTTCCCCTTCTCTCCGTTCGCCTCTTCATGACTTCTTAGTGCGGTGAGAGACGCCACAGTAAATCCAGGATTGGCTGAGGTGCTGCTGTACTGAGTGCAGGTGATGTGACTGTGCGGCAGAGCTTTATGAAGATTGTCCTGCACATACTCATTTGCCTTATGGGAGTAAAAGTGCAAGCCTGGTGGCAAAGTGCCTCAGCTCTTCAGGGTACCTAAATGACTTTTTCCCCTGCTGTATCTTCCACAATGTGTTTTGGCACTTCCTCAACTGACATTGACTTGATATCAACAGCTTCTTCTTGAATTCTTTAGTGACGTCCTTTAAGTGACGTTTTTTCCTTAAACACCTGGACTTGGCAGCTTTTTCCTGTACTTTTTAGGCTCTCTTTAGGCTCTGTGGCCTAATGTTTCCATTCCTGAGATGCTGGAGACACCGGGTTGTAGCAGTGATCCTCTCGAATGCAGCTAATTGTTGCATATGTAGCTGCTGACAAAGTTGTTTTTGAAACGTTCATGTCAATAAAGTGCCAATAAAGCACTGTTGAATTTTAAGTTCTCTCATTGTCATTAAATTAGGGCTGTATCATAAACAGGAAAAAAAGAGTCCATCATGCAGAAACTTTAGTTAGTATTTAATAACTGACTTGCTTGAAGTTTGGGGTTTTGAGTTCACAGAGTTTCACACTTCCACCTATTGATCATTTTTGCTGGAGGCTCATACTTTTGAAGACTTGAGTGGATTTTTATGGACTTTTAAGGAAAGGAAAATATTTTCTCAGTACGTGTTCATTCATAAAATATGAAATAACAGTTTAAGTTAAATCTTTTACCACTGGGACCAGCATGTGGCTGCACCATCTCTCTTCTCTTTTCCTCTTTCTTAAATGTGCTTTTCTGTTTTATTGTCATTATCTTTGTGACTGTTTCAGGGAAAGAGGTGCCATCAACTGAGCTGATACGGCAGGAAACTAATGTTAGTAACTCAGCTAGGGTTTTCAGGGGGAGTAACAAAAAGGTTTGCAGTGGATGCTTTACTTCCCCTCCTGTTCTTTTTTTTTTGTTGTTTATAATGATATTGTTTGATGCTGTGTAGAACAGCATGTTCCCTTCAGGCTCAGACACAAGAGAAAGAGCATCCTCAGTGATCAGAGGTTTAAGGTTTGCTGCACTGTGCATTTGGAGTGGCCAGTCTAACAAAGGAAAAGTCCATTAATGTGTAGTCTGGGTGTTCCAGACACTATGACAATTTTCAAACATGTCTGATCTTAACAAGTCTGCAAGGGAGATTGATGCGTTGGTGGTAGGAGTCCGTTTAAAAAAAAAAAAAATACCACGTTCATTTTTTAACATAATTACTTACTTAGTAATTATTAATTAATCACTTAGTCCAGCAGTCATGGAGCATATGGATCCCTTTGGTGTAGAAATAGGGAGTCTTGGACCTGCAGAGAGTGGTCCACAGCAACGGTGCAACAGCTGTGGTACATTTTTTGGTAGACTTTGCAGTCCATCATAACACAACAAAACAAGAGTCACATAGCATCATCCCATAATTATCCCATGATGGTCACTTTCAGCTGTTGTAATTGCTGGTGATGGCTAGTCTGTCCTGGGAGCAGTGAAGACCAGTGGCTCTAACAACAAAAAAAGTAAACAACACAACCAAAAAAACAAAAACAAAAAAAAACATCATTAGCCTATATTAGTCTTGGCATCAGTCCTCTAACTCCTCAAGCTTGTGATGAACTCCGCTGTCGGCTGCTTTCCTCACATCAGTACGCGCTTCTTTCAAATGTCATTTGGATGCTGTGCAGCAGCTCCTCCTAAACATTCACATTTGAAACAGTCAAATTACATATTTGTGTTGGTGACACATTCTAATTAAATATGATTAGTCATGCTGTCACACATTCCTGGCTCTTGTCGAGGTATCCCACAGCCAGTCTGCGAGGGACATGTCATCCTCGCTGTAATAAACCGTCACATCTTTTTAAAACATCCCCATCCCATTTTCTGCACCAGTGAAATTGATGGAAAGACATTTGACAGTGACTTTTCTCAGAGTTTGGGGATTTATTGTCACTGAAGTGTCAGCTGGGCATGCTGGCTTTTCATTCAGACACAATTTCCTCATCATGTGGTCAGCCTCCACCAGAACTTGTCAATTCTCTCTCTCTGGATGTGTGTGTGTGTGTGTGTGGTTTTTCTTTTTTCTTTGCTTTTTCTCGCCTGTGTCCTCTGTGACAATACACATTGTGACAGTACATTATCCAAGTACAGCCAGAGGGACAGGGGGAGCTTTAACAGTTTAACAGATGATCCTCTGCAGTGGATGGCCCAGAAAAAGGTCAGTTGTTTGATTTAAAAAAAATATATCACCTTCAAGCACAACACTCACACCATAGTACACTTCTCTTTCATGTCTGTCTGAGGAGGACCCTTTTTTTTTTTCTTTTTTTTTGGCACTCTACAGAACTGCAGTTACCTTTATCAGGAATATACAAATAAAGATTTCTTTATTTCGGCTTGTCCACAAATTGAATTTTAGCTGATTTGGCAGGAACAACCAATCCAATCATCTCTGCCTGTTTGTGTCAGACCTATTTTAACGATATCCCTCCTCCCTGTTTTCTGGTAAGTCCATAACTGCAGGAAGTAGGGACGCTGAGGGTCTTATAGTCCGTCATCCCCATGGACTGACATGGCTGACTTCATCTGTCTGTACACAGGAAAATATTCGTGAGGCTTTCATTCAGATGGAAAGAGCCACTATGCTCATGTGATATTTGCCAGCAATGTGACTGGACTAACTGATAAATACAAAATACACCAGACAAGTGGCAGAAAATGGATGGATGGATAATGCCTCTCTGAAAAGAGACCCACCTTTCAGTAGTTCTGATTGGACAGACTATGCCCCATGAGGTAAACCATCCATCCATCTATTTTCTACGCCGCTTGATCCATCAGGGTAGCAGGGGAGAATTCTATAGGTCATTAATAACAGGTATGTAACTTTCTGATATAAATGTCTAGTACATTTTCAATGAAGTGCATGAAGATTACATAAATGCTTCTTCCATATCCTTGAATCCAGAGTATAGGAGTCAGAAGCAGAGGGATAACACAGCAGGGAGTCACTCTCCTCTCACCCCACCAAACACATTCTCCTCTCAGAAACCACTCCAATCTCAACTGGCTGAAACAAAAGACGAATGCATGTGTAGTCAGGTTACCTTGTACCCCCTCCCTATCTATCAGTAATCACAGGTTTATTGTGGTGAAAGGAAAATAACTAACTCACTCATGAGAAAGGAGCACCATCGGAGCCTCTTCCCTCTGATTTTTGGGGTCTGTCAATTCATTTCAGCATCACCGCTTCGCTCCAGCTCCTCCAACAGTGGTTCCAAAATGTCCCATTCATGGCAGAAAATGCATTCATTCAGGTCTGCCCAGTTTGGCATGTGTTACAACTACCACCACCAGCTGCCGCCTGTTCGTTCCAGAGCCTGGTTAATCCAATTATGAGGCAGCAGTATCTTCTCTTCTTGCCCTTTCCCTGACTATCTGCTCGCCCCAGCACCACTTCCTCCTCAGCACACTCTGGCTCAAACTGATATGGCACAACAGTCTTTCTGTAGAAAGTCTAATCATCCTCTTTACTCTGTCCACGTCATCGTTGTTCGCTGTCTGACATTTTCTTTTTGAAAGAATCACTAGTTTGCAGTTACTTCTTTGATAACTGGTGTTTGTTTGCTGACTAGCATGCAGATGTTCCAGCTGTGACCATCTAATGAGAGCGCACATCTGAGTCTGACGTAGAAGAATGGTGGATTAATGTTCTATCCGATTGTCCTCCACTCTGAGGTGGAGGACAATAGAATTACTTACGTAACCCATTCAACTGTCATCAGACCTTCATTTCAGCTTTTGAATGCACCATTAGGAAGGACTCATAGATCACTCTGTGATTTAAACACCATTAACACTCCAACATTAAGTCACTTTACAAAAGCCAGTGCAGATTTGTGCTTCACTATGATGTATCAGCCACGCCGAGCAAGTTTCAAATCTCTGTAGGTACTGAAATGAAGTGAAACCAATGAGCCCCTGGAAGACGGGATGAACTCATTCTCTTATGGTGTCTGTGCTTCAGTGAATCAGTCACACTCAGTGACAGTGTTTCTGCTCAGGCAGGATGTTGGAATTGTCTCATGCTGCTTTGATTTGAGCTGGTGACTCTCAGACTGTTCCAGTACAGAGACACAGCCTTTGCTAACATCCCCATTCCCTCAGTCTGCACAGAAACACTAATAAACATCCAAACAAATTTATTGGACCTGTTTATATATGCAAAATAAATAAATAAAACCACCTCAGATGGAGTGATATTAGGTCATGGAAACCAGAATCATACTCTTTCAGTTGGATTTAAATGTGGACTCTCCATATCACCTTAGCACTACATTAATTAGATTCCCCACTAGCAGAAAAAATAAACATCACCTATGCATTAACATATGAATCTATTCATTTCTGTGGAATAAACAAACAGCAACACAGGCAGGTCCATCATATGTGATTTGGAAAAACCAGAAATATTCTTCATTTGACAGTATTCATTTTACCAAAACAGTATTCACAGGTTCTGTAAGTAGGTCAGAGCGTTGGAGGGCACTCGAAAAGAGAGAGAGAGAGAGAGAGAGAGAGAGAGAGAAGAAATCAAGGTTGAAAACATCCAGAGGGGACTGAAGGGTCAAAGAGTCATTCCATGCCACAGGTATCATTTGCAACCTGCTGACCACACACACACACACACACACACACACACACACACACACACACACACACACACACACAGGCACAGTGTTGCCTCCAGCTTATTGTGAGCGCTGTAGTAATAACTTGAAAAGTGAAACAGCTGCTGACAGGCTGGAACTGTTAGAGGTGAGAGTCATTTCACATGTTACACAACATTTGAAAACATTTCTTATGTGTGGTTTAATCAAAGAAAGTCACACAGTTTATATTAACAGTAACTGACTCTGAGAACATCTGTCCATTAACAATCAAATGTGTCGCTTATTGTTGGAGCCTGATCTTAGCTTCAGTCAGGAAGACTGTCTGCAGTGCCTTCTAAGTCACAAGTTCTTAGCTCCACCACCTCATTCTTGTCTTCATCCAACCACAACCTGGCACACTCACCTTTAGCCAATCACTTGTAAGAAGTCATTTCAGGACCGTGACGAATCATGACCCACCTCAGCTGTGGATGGCTGACCTTCTCCAATCAAACCCTCCAACTTGAAGTCTCCTTCTAAGACTAAGTCTCTCCTGTTTGAAGGGACTATTGTCACTGTTCATCACAAATGTGGACTGAACAGGCTTTTATAAAACCACTTTGTTTATTGTAGATATCTAATGAAGTTCATTTTTTTCTGTTTAAAGAAACTTTATACTATAAAATGTAATTATTTGCAACATTTAAAGACCACTGTTCATTTATTCTGCATTCATATCTTCTGAAGAGTGTTGCTGTTTTGGACCACACACCATCATCAGTTGCCCAGGAATTGTAGATCTCCAATTTTAAAGGGAAATTTCTGTATTTATATGATTTATGTAAAGTTCTGGACAGCTATGGCTCACCAGGAAATATTTTTTTTCTAACATCCGGGCAGTGGACTGCAGGGACCTGGGTATTTTTCTTCAGGTCCACTGTAACAGCTCTAGTAACCCAGAGAATATGCAGACATTGCTGCTTGTTTCTGAATCACTGAAGCTTGAAAGTAGAACAGTACTATGCTCTGTTGTGGCTCAGTAAAGCTGTGGGGATTTACACAGGAAATACTACTGACAGCTGTCTTCACACCTTTAATAACACTGAGTTTTTGAGATAAGAAGAAGCTTATTCAAGATTATTTAAGCTCTAAATACAAGAAACCACTCTGTTTATGGATGTGATAATATACCAGGGAAACTTTTTTACCTCTCAGCAGCAGACCTCACTGTCCCACTTTTCATAACATTTCATTCTGGTTTTCAAAGGTAAAGGCAAACCTTTAAGTGGAGAAAAAAAAACAATAACTGATTTCGTCTCCATTTCATCACATAGTCCACACACACACACACACACACAGACAGACTTTAGTCATCAGTGGGTTTATAGGCTGCCTTTTAAATCTGCTCTCTGTGGTCTCGGGTATATGCAGGGCTTGGAATAAATGGACTGCCTCTCTCAGAAACAATGAGAATGTTTTTTGGCTTGGACAAAGATCAATCTTGGCCATGAGCGATGGAAGCACAGTGTGTCTGCCAGCCGGGTGCACCGCTGCTGTGGCCTCTCACACAGACAAACAAATCCACCAGGCAGCCACTCACAGCTTTTCTACACTGAGTTCTTTTTTTTTTTTTTGAATCTTTCTCTGGTTAATTCTTCTTTTCATGGATAATTCTGTTTTATTGCAACTTCAATCTTATACCACTTTCATCAGCCCCTGTTTGACCTGCGTTGGACCCTTTCATGAAGCAGCTGTCTCTCTGCTTCTCACTGCATCAAATCATTTCACCTGCCTTTCTGTCCATCTGCACACTGAGTCTGAATGGGATATTATTTTTGCAGGTCTGTCCATCGGTCCTATCAGTAATAATAAAATTGTACTCACCATGTCAGTTGCACATATCTGAAAAAGAAAGAAGCTAATGGAGGTCTGACAGATCAGGAAGCGTGAGCAGTAGATGGTATACAAGCAAACAGATTGTATACCATCATTGAGTCAGGAACTCCTGCTTTTCTGAATTTTTTATTGACTTGTCTAACTAAAATAGAGGAGTTACAGGTTGTTCTTCTCCCCTTGTTTCAACCAGAGAAGTCATTTCTAAAAAAATCACACATTTGAAATCACACATCCGACGCTACATCTTACAGTTCTTGTTGCGTTGTTTTCCTGGATGGGAATAACAGACGAATGTCAGAGATGAGTCTTACTGTGGAAGGCCTTTATGGTTTATTCCTGTTTGCTTTGTCCATGTGACCCATGAGCTGGTCGTTGATTCCTTTGAGATGTTAAAAGCTGATCTGGTTTTGGCAGAATGGTCTTTTTGTACCTGTTTCCTGTCTGTTATGTTAGCAGTTACGTGATAGATTAATTGTAGGAGGCAGGAAGGGTGAGCCCTAAACAGACTACGAAGGTTGTTGTGGATTGACTGGATTTATTTAGGGCGAGATGTATCCATCAGCCACTGTTCAGCAAGGAAACACTCTAAGGAAACAAAAAGTGGGAATTTCTGACCACACATGAAGTAACATGTAAAGATACCGACCTGATTCGACTCCTTAATATGAAGACCTGTCATCTTGCAACCCCTGTTCATAGGTTTCATAGGCTGAATGTGTGGTGTCGAGCAGTTCAGCTGGAGAGGTTGGGAACCACTCGTTTAAATGATGGAAGATTTAATATGCTGTCCAGGAAGAGCAGTCAGGCTTAGCCAAGGTAAAGACTAATGGGGATTCAAATAAATGATAAACTATTCTCCCTCTCTCTGTCTTTTCCGCTACTGTCTGTCTTCTCTTCCTCTGTCTCCATTTCCTCTTTTTCTACTTTACTTTAACTCTCTTATTGCCTGCTTGCATTCAAATAGGTTTTTAGAATGAAAGTCAGCTCAATAAGCATATTCTCCAGAATCCACCAAATCCCATTTCATTTGACTGAAACACAATATGTGATTTTCAGAAGCACCGTATTCAGACTTAAACTCCACCTGCCTGTTTTTTTTAAAATGAACTATTTGAACACACTTATCAACCTTCCTCAAGCACTGAATGGCATTTTCACAGAAACAGGTGACTCCAGCAGGCGTGTGAAATACTATTCTTGGCCAGGGACGATTTACCCACTCACCACTCTCTGCTCTGGTTATGGAATTGTTACGAGACTATGTAGCTAGAAGTTGGTGACTTCTCCTCTAAATGAAAAGAGAAGAAAACGTTAACATCACTTAGAAACACAGAGATGGCGAGCGACTCAGCAGCTGCTGACTCTCCCACATCTCACCTCATCTGCACATCTCAGAGCTGTCAGTCCAAAACTGAATTTTCCCCATCACCCCTTATTTCCAGTGACTTACAGTCACTGTGTATGGACTGGACTCTTGGGAGCTTTGCAGTAAGCCCACTTTGGAAGACGGTACAATCGAATTTCAGGCCTCCCACAAGACTCAAACAGTGAGCTGGTCAGGAGTACCAATGAGTACAGTTTGAAAAAGCCTGAGACTGAATACACAGCTGTACAGTGTTTCTAACTGTTTTCGACTGGGATACAGAAACCTCCTACTTGTAGTCCTCAGATAGGTTGATACTGATTTTTGAAGCTGACTGGCAGGAAGTGAGGCAACTGTAAAACAGTGTTCTTTTCTTCAGCAGCTGCAATATAATCATGTGTAAGTGAAATTCAGTAGGTGTAGCCATGAGACACAACTAAAGGAAACTATTAGACTTTCTAATCAATGAAGCTTTGTGTTAGTTCGAGCAGAGAACTCAAGTAGCTTTTGTACTGCTCCGATTAGCTCAAGCCGTTTGCAGCTTGCTGTACAATCACTGGCTCATTCACAGCTGTGTAGCTAGTAACATTCAGTCACATTCCTTCAGGTGTCCATCACACACTTAACAACCTGACTCTTCCTCATTGTTACTCATGTTACTGCAGCCCACCTGACCGTCTGTGCTTCTCGTCTCCTTTCTTTCATTGGAGGAGTAAATGATCACAGTGTTCTCTCCACCTTCTGCTGCCCACTTCAACTTATCAGTCGGTTGTCAACCAGCTTTTGGCACATGATGCCAGCTGGACAGAAGCTGAAGTTAAGTATCTTCTGCTGTGCTTTCATTTATTGTTATCGGCATGTCGTGTTTTTTTCTCGGCGCAGGTAGTGTTTTCTATGGCTGCAGTGGAATGGCTGCATTGTTTTGGGATCAACTGTATGGTTGAGCTGCATGTCAGTAACAACAACTGGGTGAAGAGCTTTGAGTTGTGAAAAACTGTAAATACATCAGACACGATCTCCTTTATTTTGAAGAAACATGAAATGGCTCTTTTAAGGTTATTTAAAAGGAATGCAGGTATTAAATTTAGCCGGGCCTATTAAATGAAGGGGAACACTGCTGTACACTGTGATCAAATGAATAATAAGGAAAGAATGTGCTAATGTCTAATTTCCTGTGATTAATGGAGTTGCTGGAAGTGGAGGACGAAGAGCAGAGCAGTCTAGAGGAAACACTCCGCTGTGCTCCGACCTCATTATTGTTAAAGCACGTCTTCTTAGCTGTCAGACAGAATTACACTGAAGAGCATCAAGTGACAAAAGGGGGCTGCTAGAGATTAACAGCACTTTAAAGTCTGAACATCATGCACGCTGTGGATTCTAACTTATGAATCATCCAAACCACCAGAAACAAACAGCAGAGCCACAGGTTGTACACTGCTGCAGAAATGAAGCCCAAAGCAGACACAGTGAATTTAACGTGTCAGCGGTGATTGATATATGAAAGCTATTGCTTGACTCGTCTAATCTGTGTCAAACATGATAAAGAGGGAAAAAAGTGTGCACACACTGTCTTGTAAAAAGTACTTCACTTTGCTCTCAGGCTTCTCAAAAAAATGCTTGGTAATGTTATGAGACACCATGAAACACTCCAGCAGCTCTAAATCTGCCAACCAGATGTAAATTCTACAGGTCTGACCAACCATAAAATTCCTAAAAATGAAGACCTTAGGTGTTTTCTTCCCTCTTTCTCTTTTTCGACTAAGTGAAAGTTTAATTAAAAGATACGATCTTCATTCCGAGTCCACTCCTGCTGCTAAGTCAGGAGGTTATCTTCTGTGACTGCTGCTTAGAGACCACTGCAATGACTGTGGGTTGGACCTCAATGTGCCCACCATTATGCCTGTGCAGGGAGTCTGTAGAGCTATTACTGACACTGCCCAGTAAAAATAGCTCCTTCTATTTCTGGTTCAGCAGTTTAAATATGTTGTGTAAGAGGTATATAAAGACAGGACAAACACAACATCTCTATTAGAATTCAGCTTAGATGAGGTGAAATGGCCCTCTACCACAAAGAAACCCTAAGTGTGGTGACTTATAACACCAGGCAGAAGGGAAACCCTGTTCATGTGGACTTCAGCAGGCCTTCCAGGTACTGTGCTGCAATACGTTCAGAGGTCCGTTGTCATCTTGACACATTAACTGAGATTTCAGAACAAAATCAGTTTACCTGACTGGAATCAGCTTAGTCAGTGGATACATTTGTGGGACAAAGTACATTTGACCAAATCTTTCATGCTGTTGTTGACAGATAAGCTTGTTTACCAGTATCAAATAGAAAACCATCTTTTTGGGGTGTTAGGCAGCATTTTTACCTTAATACCAGTACAGACAGACAGACAGACAGACAGACAGACAGACAGACAGACAGACAGACAGGAAATGTCCTGAAAAGACAGGTCTCAGTTGCAAGTTTCATGAAAAATGATGGCAAACTTAAAATTTGAGCTTAAATTCAAATGATGGTAACTTTCTAAAAGACAAGCTCCTCATTTGTACAAGCAACATCTTTCATGTATGCATAATCATTTGGTAGTCATAGTAAAACATTTGCACATCTGAAAAGGAGCATGAGGATTTCCCCTGTTACGTCCAACAAGTGTGTTGGTCCATGCGCTCCAGAACAACACACAGGAGTGTGTGACCCTTATCACCAGGTCATCACGTGTCTTCCAAAACTATTATTATTGATTACTGATTAGGTTCAGACACAAAACAACAACTTTGTGAAGTCAGAGAAAGATCATGCTTTGGTTTAAAATTACCACTTTGTCAAGGTTAGGGGTTCTTCATCGTCATGGTTACAATGGTACACATGGTCAAAGTTCAGGAATGACTGTAAAAAATAAAAAAAATAACAGCAACAAGCAATAAACAGCATTGTGACATTTTGTTGTCTCATCCATCCTGCCCGATGTCCTGCCTACAGAGGCTTTGTTGCTTTATTACAGTGTCCTCCCTGTATGTCCTACTTCTACCTGTTAGTCATTATTTATGATAAATGGGGTCCAGGTGCAGTCTTGAATAACAATGCTGCTAATTTTTCTTTTTTTTTGTATTATTCCTTTTGTTTGACCTTTTTGTTTGATATCAGTGGAAAATGTGGTTTCTCCTCAGAGATCAATATAGAGATGACGATGCAGGATAACGATCACCAAAACTGTCCCATGAATGAGTTACCTGTCAGTGTTCAGAGAACTCGGGCTACAATGTGTAACCTTTGATTCTCTCAGTGCACATACATAAATACTGCACTGACTCAGAGACTGACACACAAAACTATTACAGTCGTTCCCTCAACAACTGATATCACACAATGTGTTTGGGCAAACACTGCCGGTGTAAACCTGGGATGTAAAACTCAGACTCAGATGGTGTACTCAGCAAGACCCTCTGTGATCAGTTTTTATTTGATCCGATGTGAGATAATGTGATAACATTTAATAACCAGGGAAGCTCGGTTCCTGGCGAGAATTCAGCATTAGCAGAAACACCAGTTAATTTAGAGCAAGAGATGAGTATTGATAGGAGTGGAGACGTGATGCATGGAGGCTCCGGTGAAAGTAATTAACTGTAGCTGTTATTATATTCTCTCACATCTGATTCCCGAGAGGAGAAGGAGGAACGTACTCTCCAGTGTGCTCAAGACAGTGTTAACTCTAATCCTGAAAAAGTCCTCCAGCCTAATCAGTCGCATAGATCACTTATCCCTACCCTTGGATATGACCCATGAAGAGTGTACCGGCAGCAGGGACACTAGACCTTCATTGCCACAGTAATAATAATGTGTTGGACCAACTGCAGGCATACTGGTCCTTTGTTGTCATGGTTACAATTATAAACCACTGTTTGTGCGGCATCCTCCACCACAACTAACACCACAGGCTTCAGAAGAGTCCCCAGCACAGAGTTTCCTGATCAGTTTGTTTAATTTATTGATCCAGGCACCTACCACCTCTGTGCCTCAGCAGAAATCCAGATCCATCAGACCAAGCTACGTTTTTCCAGTCTTCAGCTGTTTGGATGGTTCTGACAGGACTGGAACCTGACGTGGTCTCTACTGTTGTAGTCCATCCTCCTCAAGATGCTTCCCTGCTCAGCACAGTTGTACAGAGCTGAGTTATCTGAGTTAATGTAGCCTTTCTGTCAGCTCCAACCAGTCTGACCTCTGACCTCTTTCATCAACAAGGCGTTTCTGTCCTCAGAGCTGCTGCTTCACTGGATGGTTCAGGCATTGTTCTGAGTCAATACTGAGAGATTTTTGTGTGTAAATCAAAATGTCCTGTTGTTGCTCAGAAATGAGGTCCAAATGTCATGTAAGAAGGAAGAAACAAAGGATGTAGACAAGAGAGAAGGACAACAACATTTTTTTTTACAAGTATGTGGTGAACAAAAGGTGGTAGTTGCCTGAATTCATAAAATGAAAGATGGAACCTAAGACATGTAAGCTAAGACATGCTCCGGTTAAACATGTGGGCAGCAGAGATCAGCCTGTGAAAGCCTGTTGCTGACCATTGTGGATAGAATCCAATATTTCTCTTAGTGCATAATGAACCCTGGGGTGCCCTTAACAGACAAAAGTGCTCGCTTATAAACAATTAGAATATGCAAATGAGAAAGACCGAAAGCATAAATGCCATTGAGAGAGGTTAAAAGCAGTATCACATGAAGTGCGTGTGCAAGCAGGATCAAAGGCAACAAAACATCCATTTGTTCACACATCAAACACTCTGACACTGACTTTGAATTACAAAACAGCAAACAGCATTAAATCAAACATGAAAGTATCTGTGATGAACATAATAGAAGCTCTCTGGCCATGGTTCTTCTCTGAACTCCGAACATTTCGAGCGGGGTTAAAATGGATCGAGTGGATGGGGACAACATTAACAGGTTCACTCTGGGCTTGTTGATTAAAACCAAAGAGGACAGGTTGATAACTTTCACCTCCTCCTTCTGAAACACTTCACCATCATATCTATTTTATTATTCAGTTTACTATTGCATCATTTTCCATTTTCGTCTTAAACCAGTTGGAACTACAGAGCTTCAAAGATTAGGGTAGGAATTCTGAGAAGTGAAATCTTTTTACACAGCAAGACTTTCCTAAAACACTGAAGTGGCTCAAAATGAAACCTAATTTTACTTCACTGACATGCATTTTGTTCATTTGTCTGACTCAATCATTTAATGATGTTACCCTTGTGGTCAAATATGGTTGCATCTCACTTGATTCACATCTGTACAAGTGTGTGCAATTAAAGCACTTATTGGTTAGCTGCAGTTTAAGGTCTAAGACGGGTTTAAACCTGTAATGTGCAGAACAAAATTATTGTTCTTCAGAGGAGTCTGAACCCAATCTTCTGCTTGGTATTCATCTAAATGCAGAGCAGAAATGCATCTCAGACTGTACAGCATGTCCAGCCCTGAGGCTGATGGGCGACAACAGCTGAAGACCACGTCAGGTTCCAGTTCTGTCAGCCAAGAACAGATCTGAGGCTCACCAAAACTGGACAGATGAAGACTGGAAGAGCGTAGTTCTTTTTTGCTATGAAAAGTGCAGTAAAGCAGGAGATGGAGAGGTTCTCACAAGAAGATAATGCAGTTCAGCCTTAGCCACACACATATCTAGAAAACACAGGCAGCCAGTTGTAAGACTGCCACATGCACCACAGGTGAATGTAAATTTCAGCCCTGTCACATAAAGAATTTTCATGATCAGCCCCTGCAGTGACTCTTCTGTCGGCTTTGGTTTGGTTTCTTTGGTTCTGTTTAGTATTTCCTGTTTTATTTTGTAGTCACGTCCCTTGTGTCTCTGTTCTGATGCTACTTCCTGTCTGTTTTTCCCGGCCTGATAGTGATTGTCTGCCCCGCCCTGATGTGTATCACCTATTCCCAGTCACGTCTGTGACTTCCCTTGTGTTCTTCGTCTCCCATATAACAAGAATTTGGCTTTATTATTGGCTTATTCAAAATGCATACAAAACTCTTTTTACCATCTATTACAACACAGTGCATGATTGGGGAATTTGAGGAGGCCCATAGAAATGGAATGCTTCCAAAAGGAGGGGAGAGACTGAATGGTTTAAACATTCCTACGGACGAAATACAGAGGATCAACAACTTCAACAAGTTTGTAGATCACACACAAACAATAAAACATATTTCAAAGAAAAAATTGATGATGTAGCACTGGCTCAGAAACACCTAGGAACAGATAACTGTGAAAATGAATGTTTTTGTCAGTATGCCACTCTAAAGGACACGGCCTGATGGTCCACTGTGAAAAAACTAGTATGCACATTCACCTGTGCTCCAAAAATTCATGCCATTATCACTACTTGTTGTATTATTATACTTTATCCTTAAATTTGGGCTAATAAGCTAATGGACATTGAGGTTTAAGTTAAACCACTCCTGTTTTAAAGAGTGAGACAGAAAGCTTCCCAGTCTTCAAACACTACCTGGACTGGACTATGACTGGACTGGACTATGGACTATGGACTATGACTGATGTTTTTTGCTGGACGCCTGGAGTCACCTTGCCTTTGTTAAAAACGTTGACTTGCAGCATCATTTGACATAAATAACAACAGAGTGGCAGAAGATCATTCATGCTTCAAACATGGTGAGGAAAAAAATAAATCCATCTACAGCAGAGTGGTAACTGCCAATGGGGATTGAGCCAGCTGGAGACTCCAGCTATGATAGAAATAAACAAACTATTGCTTTAACCTGTGAGTGACCTGTGGAGAAACATGACCTAATACTACATCAAGGAGAATAATCATCAAGGAAAAATAAAAGAAGGAAAAATAAAAGAAGGAAAAAAAATCACATAAAAGTTCTTTCATTGGAATTTGTAGATACTGTCAGTAACCTAGGGCTGTAACGGTCTGACTTCGTATTTCTTTATCTCTGAAGAGCTGAATGGTGGAGTGGACACTTGATTTCAGCTGTGTACCAACTGAAATGTCAAGAGGGGAGAGGGCTAACCCTGTTTACAAGTAGCAACAGTGATTGTGTCAAAGTGTCCTTTGCAGACACAACAGAGAAGACTAGTAGAGAGTATAATGCACCACTTTCTGTCAAAAAGTGATGGATGGTGACCTGCAACCTTCATCCTCCATGACAACCACTGCAGAATTACTGCAGGATTTACTGGATGAAATAAACAGAATCCAAAAATCCCTCCACATCTCCAGACCTCCAGAGCAATGTACACAATGTACTTTGCCTGACTTTGTCATACATCAAGTGAGGTGTATATGCAGAGTGAATCTCACCTCCTGGGTGAGAATTTTGTCACCCAGGAGGTTTTTCTGCGGCGTACACGCAGAAAAATTCAGATCACCATTACCCTCCGTCAGCCTGCTGCCATGTAGAGGGGGAAATGCAGATCAAATTAAAAATCACCATTCATCCCCATCAACGGAGATGTTGTGAGGTGGATTTAACAACACTGGAGTAAGACAGGTTGATGATAACCTGTTACAAAAGGCCCTTTAACAGGTGAGACATGAAGACGTGATACAACTGGAGACGATGCCTCTGCGTAGTAGTATGCGCTAATGCTGATCTGTCCGGCTTTGATGAACTCCTGCTCCATCTTGTATAATTCAACTAGTACAGGTGGTCCGTAACCCTCGAGGTGGAGGTAAAATGTTGGGGAAAATTGTTAAACAACAAAATAATTCAGAAGATGAAGCACTTTTCTTAAGTCACAGAAAACATCAGCAATCCATTGTGTCTCGCCATCAATTCCGCTCATCAGCTGCATCCCAGTCGCACCGACTGGGAAGCCATTGACAATGATGTGCTGTAGTGTTTTATAGAGGTGATGATGATCAAACCCTCTCTAAATTCCAGACTGATTGTCCAAGGCAGCCAGTACACGTGCGAGTAGTTACACAGGGTATGCTAACATGTTGAGTCACTGATGCCAAGCTCACTGCTCCAGGTTTGTGTCTGAGCAAAAACAAAGAACCTATACAGAGAAATTACAAGCTCACACCACAAAGTGTTGTATAGTTATATAAAAAATGTGAAAAATGCAAGAACCTGTACTACACAGCCAGGCTGATTTGCATGCAGGACTGAAGCCCCATGGGGACTGGACCTCTAATAAAAAGCAATTATCCACACTAGGCTCTTGCGCTGTTGCTGCTAAATGCTGAACCTTAGCTCTGCTCTGTAACCTACTGGATTTTTGTGCATGTGCTCAATCCATTGCTTAGTATCCTCTCATTCAACAGGTGCTTAGGACCACTGCATCAGTTGATAGGTCAGATGTAGGATAGAAAGACAGAGAGAGTGAGAGAGAGAGGGAGAGAGAAACAGACTGTGTTCACTCTGTTGAGGGAGAAATTGAGAGAGACTGTCACCTTTTATTCTACTGTGAGAAATCGAATTTATAAGGAGAAGCTGCCACATGTGGGGACAAAGTCAGTGTGCAGTATTAGCTGCAAACTATGTTGTCATACAAAAAGCAAAGTAAGTTCTGTAGTAAATGTGATTACATCAGTAAAAGTACTACAGCTTGCCCCTGTTATTCCTTCCAGACTTTACAGACTACTGTCCTTCAGTCATGAGCTGAATTGACTGTAACTGTTATTTTGATAATAATTGTTATGCATTACACTCTCTGTTACTAGTCACTTGTTAAACAGCTTAAGACTGGAGCTGAACATGTCAACCTCAACAATATAACTGAGAGACCCGACAATGACAGCATTACCACTAAAGTATATTGTAAAGTAGACAGCTGTGGCTGCATGAAGTCTCTCCCACAGGGAGAGAGAGTTGACTTCTTGCGGAAGACAGCAGAAAAACTATGGCAGCCATATTTCAATTCAGTCAGCATGATGCATTTTCTAACATGACATGATGAACACCTAACCTTTTCTCAGTATCTATGAAGCTGAGGAGTACTGGCTTCTCCTCTTTACGAGAAGAAGACTCTGCACCCATCTCAAAAACTCGTGATTAAGTGCGAGACGTGCTTCAGACCAAGGAGAAAAGGATAATAAACTTCTTCCAAAGACCATCACAGAACATTCAGTCTCTTACAGGGCACTGAAAGCAACACTACAGCCACACGGGAAAGCTGGAGCAGCATACCAGCAGTGTGTCTTACGAAGGACTTGTATGTATTTGAAAACAACTGCAAAAAAAATAACCCTCTTAGAACCCTCTTAGCCCTATTTTTGAGAAAAGTGTAGCATTTAGAGTAAGTCCTAAATACAGCAGTCCCTTCATTATTCCAGAGGGAGCCATGCAGTCCAGTAGTCATCATCTTCAAGAAGGATAGTCTCTGGATATGCATTGATTTTAGGGAGGTCAATTCCATTTTTTAGTTTGACACCTAGCCTATGTAAAGAATCAATGACCTGCTGGAGAAGATTGGAGTCATTACCATCCTTGATCTGTGTAAGGGATACTGGCAAGTTCCACTGAAGGAGACATACCGGACCTTCACAGTGTTCCAAACACCAGCAGGACTTTACCATCATGCCATTTGGGCTCCATGTATCGCCAGCCACCTTACAGAGGTTGATGGACAGAGTCCTCCAGGGTTGTTAGCAACACATGTTAGGAGCATGTCCAGCACCTCTCACTGGTCCCAGGAAAGGGGACCTTGCCTTGGGGCGGTCCTGGCCCAAGTAAACCCAGGAGAGGAAGACATTATGCTGTATCTGAGCCACAAGCCACACGAGACCAGGTATTCCACTGTGGAAAAAGAGGTCCTGACCATTAAGTGGGCCCTGGAGAGCCTGCGGTACTACGTGCTTAGATGGGAGTTTGACCTGAAAACTGACTACCGAACTCATACCTGGAAGAACCCCATGAAGGACATTACCTTACCGATGGTACCGCTCATCGCCAAGCTTTCCGATTCACCATCTGACACTGGATGGTTGGTAGGGCCGACGACGTGGTAGCAGATAATCTTTCCAGGTTGCCACACACTGCCAACCTCCGGGAGAAGGGACCACACATTTCCAGCTTCCTTCTAGTCTTGCTAAGCAATGAATAAACCATACCATTAATAAACCGTTTCTATAGCAAGACCAAGTGTTTTCACATGGTAGTTTTATTTTCATTTACTCACGTATTCATATGAACGTTATATTCGCTTACCACTTGTTGAAGTGCATATCTGCCTCTCTGTCTCCCATCCATGAGTCTGTTTGGCAAAACAAGAGCATAACAGGCACAATAAATCACACCATCATTTCTTTCAACTACCTGTGTGTCTTTCCAAATTTTGAAAGTTGAGTTTAAAACAGAACCTCATGACAGAACCACCCCAGATGATGTCCCACTGAAAGAGGTTGCCCACATTACTAATATTTACTGTGGCAGCACATCCAGGTATAGCAGGAACATTAGGGACTCCCTTGCTCAGCTGAACAACAATAAAAAAAAGAAAAAACTTGCTC
>JBBMJY010000009.1:21225850-21263446 GCA_037833715.1 Toxotes lorentzi | reverse complement strand
AACATATATATATATATATATATATATATATATATATATATATATATTTAGAAGACTTTTAACGACCTGCAGAACAGCCTTGCTGCAAGGCTGTGACGCAATCAATCTTTAAATGTAATTCAGTATTGCATGAGCTATGCAAGCTTGGGCATGTGTAGAAAATACTTTTTTTTTTTTAAATCTGTACTTGGAAAACAAAATTAATAAAAACATAACAGGAGGTAGAACAAATCATCCACTGATCAGAAGTCCTGTGGTTTGATCCCCAGCCCCTCCAGTCGTCAATAAGACTAGAAAAGCACCATACATAATATATAATGTTGAGAAATTCTGCTCTTAAAAGAGGTTTCAAAAAAATAAAAGCTGCCCAACTGTCCTAACAACATCACCATTTGACCACCAGTACTGATACAATAACTTCTTGACAGAAAAATAAAATTGTCAGATAACAACAAAATCCATTCAGTTTCATTTGTGCTAACTCCACTTAATATGTGATCTATAATTTCTATCACAGAGGGAGTGTTGAAATACCATTCCTGCCTGTGTTCAAGGCTGTTTGGATATGTACACCCAGTCTGGTGATCCTCATCTATCCTGACTGTATCACTGACCTTAGGCCTGGTAACTTTAAGGGCAACAATCAAAAAAACATGTATCAGTATGGATTTTTTGGCCACATATTTGATAAAAGATACAATTAAAAAAGCAAAGCCCATGTAAGCACCAAAACAGATTGAATGGTTATAAAGAATGAGTGTTTTATGGTATATTTTCCAATAAATATCCTTTATCCTCTTGTCTTGACAATGTAAAGGGTAAGTCACCACAGTTTTCCATAAAGAACCTGTTACCAGTAACAGATGAAGCAGATGTCTATGGTGTGCTGATGGCTGTGATATTTTGGAGCATGCAGCACGGCTGTGGCTGGAAAACCTGTTTTTTGTTTTTTGTTTTTTTTTTTGTTGCAGAAAAATTAGTCTTTTATTGAATGAGCGCCAGCAGCCTCTTCCCACTTTATCACAGCTGACAGCTTGCCTGCTTCATGATAAAGGAGTGGCCTCCCATGTCTGCTTGGCGTGTTTAACCACTGACCTCTGTGTTCCTACACCTCCTTCACTGATGCAGTCTGCCAGACAAAGCTGAGAGAAATGGCAGCGTCTTGCAGGTCATCAGCAGACAAGGGTACCATGAATGTCTGTGTATGATTTTATTGCAATCTGCTGAGAAAGTGATGTGGACTGCACATGCTGGTTGGTTAGATGATATGAAGTAACTACTCCAGAAGCTTGTAATCTAATGCCTACCATGCAGCTATCACGGCTACAAATACAATATATCAATTAAAGCTGCAAGCAGCGTTGAACAGGCCCTCACAGTTTGAGCCCATCAGGGGAGTGGCAGCCACTGTGGTAATGCATGGCAATTTTGGCCAGTTCTGACATGTACCAATTACTGTGAGCTTTCAAGCATCCTAGGCCCTTTAAACACATGATTAGGCAGAGAAATATAACTACAGCTACTAAATACTACTACTAATAATAATATTCAGTGTGACAGACTTTGTGACAGTCCTTAAGGTATGACTGTAAGAGGCTTTTTTTAGTCTGTGTCCTCACAGTTACTGCTGCAAACATGCATTGTGTTGTTTTATATCAAGTGCAGAACAGATCATGAAATGTTTGTGTAAATAAAACGATGACTGTCACACAAGGCTTACTTCCTGTTACCAGTAGGTGTGGGTATGACTGAACACTGGCCTATAGTTGTCTATAAGCCAGGGACTCTTATCAAACATGCAAAGTGTGGGGTAGATTGAACAGTCTATATTTGAGTTACAAGAATTTCCTGGCGATGCATCGAAATTCAGATGCCACCACAAACATGACGAAACCTTAAAAGCTTCGCAATTTAGCATCACAAAGGTCTTTAAATTAGATTAGACCAAATTTGAGGCTCCGCTTGAGGAGGTGTTGACCTTTGAATGTACACACATGATTAAAAATTCCTGACTTCCTTTGGGGGTGACGTTTTTTGCTGATCTTGATTTGATACACATGCCTACCAGTTTTCGCACATCTAGGTGAAACATACAGCAAGGTCTACTTCACTGAATTTTTCTATGTGGTTCTTTTGAGCCATTCTGTTACACCCACTGTTACTTACAGTGAGAAAATATGCTTTGTTTAGCTTCTTTACATTCTTGTTTTGTTATTTGGTTGAACTGGATCTACAGTGATCTACAGTGGAGTCATTAATGACTCCAAATCCAGTCTGGAATTCCCCAGTGATCCAGATATCTATGGATAAGTACTCATTATTATGCTGTGTCAGTATGCAGGCATTCATACATGTGGACCCTCACCACAGTCAGCATAAAACGATGAGTTTACATTATGCAGATGCCTGGTGGTTGTGTAAATCGTCTTTCAATTGATAACACAAGCATGCCCGCAGTACATTACACTCATAAATCTGACCGTGCTGCTTTTAATGTGCTCATTTAGAAGCTAATATTTTCTCCTCCTCCTCCCAGAATCCCCATTACCTGTGAGACTAGATAAGGAAGGATTATTGATTATGACTGATGTGAATAAGGGAATGAAATATGAGGACCGTGTGTTCTAGGCAATGTTTGCTTACTGTTATTGATACAATTTACCAGTTTATGTTAGGTTCTTCTCAAAACCTGGTATTGGCCTTAATCAAGTAGTTTGAGACGCTTAAGGGAAGCAAAGCTATTTTTCCCCTTTAGTCTTGTGATTATTGGAAAACGCGCAAACTGAACTACTCATGAGCTAAAAACAAAAACTGAAAAAGTGATCTTGACTGAGTCTCAGTGTAGTAGTGAAATCCGTGTGTTGGTAATGTTCCCCCAACACACAGTATTTTATGCAACAAAGTATTTTCCTCTGTGCAATTAACCTGACAGGAGGCCCTTCCCCCAGGTAGGCCGAGGACAAAACAGAGAGCGGTGACATGCAGGAAGCTGACAATGCAAGCAGGGCATCAGCACAAAGGGCTCTAGAGAGAAGCCATCCTTGGCTAGCTGGCGGTTAGTGTGTTGCCGTTGACCTTGTCCTTTTCCTGCACTGGCGACAGTAGCAGAATTAGATGTAACAGAGTGAAGCCTCGCGGGGTCAGCAAAATCAAGGAGATTGGGGTGGGGGGAGTCACTGCTCACAGCAGTGGCTGCTTGTGTGCTTCTGTTTCTGAGGTGAAGGTGTTGATACGCTGAAATGAGAAGTATTAATGCTTCTCTGAGGCCTTGTTCTGACCTGCAAGTAAAATACAGGTGAGTTATTATATATGCAGATGAAGATGAACAATGACTATGCAGTCACTGAATGATGTGCATCAGAGAAAACATTACTTTCCCTGCTTAATATTTCCTGCTGGGTCATGGATCACTGTGGTTTGCACTTGTATTTCTAAAGCAGTTTGTTATAATCCATGTAGAAAGGAGAACTCTATCTTGATACTGTAAAGAGCACTGAAGCCAAATGTTCTAAAAGATGAATTAAAAATTATTACAGAAATACAATAAAACATTGAAAGCAGTTAATTGAGAATTAAAAGCATATTTGAAAGAGAGATTAAGTATATCATTATTTTATATTAATTTATTGTCAGGAGGGGACGTAGAGGAGTGGACACAGGCGCAGAGTCAGAGTTGGAAGAGGTTTATTCACTTCGGTACACGGTAAGTCAGTCCAAAGAAGCAGAGCTACCACAGGGAGAAGGCTAGCTCGAAATCCAAAAACACAGGCAAAGGTCATACACAACTAGAGCAAGATAACTTGAAACTACGATCACAAGAGTAGCTCTGGAAAGCTTGGCAGAAACACACAAGACAATCTGGCAATGAGCGCAGGGAGGACACACGAGGAGAGCGAAGTCAAGACACCTGGGACAAGAGAAGAAATCAGTGAAAACCATTACCAAAATAAAATACCAGATACCAGAAATACCAGATTTTCAAAATAAGACCACCCTGGCTCAGAGGCGGAACCTGACATTTATTAACTATTATATTCTTCTATCTTGTTAGTTTTCTGAAAAGATCTCAATAAGTTTGTTGTTTCAATTATCTCATCTATTATTTTATTATCTGCCCAAGTGACTACACATGAAGAAATAGCATTCAAGCAATACGTGAATGTGTCTCTACTCTACTACTCTGCTTGGACCAAGCAAGCATTAGCTGCTGGAGGACGCCACTATGGCTGACTCACAGGCTAGCAAACTCTGGACTCCTGCATTAGCTGTGACAGAGAACACAATTTTTTTTTTTCATTGTTGGTCACTTGCTGTCAAAGCCATTCCTTCAGTGTTTTAATGGAATTAAATTATCAACAAAAAAAAGTTTTTCATTCAGACACTCATGTCCAAAGTAAGTGTTCAAAATATCCATTCATTTATTTATTTCTAACCATTTTCTATTGCTGGAACTTATCCAGGAACCTGGAACTTGCTAATGCAACTTTTAAAGGAAGAATTAACACTTGCTTCCCTTTGTAGATGAAATGTTATTAGCATTAAAAGTCACTCTCACTCTTGCTTTCTCTCAAACAAAGCTCCTTGCTGTCATCTTGTCTTTGTGTATTTTCCAAATCTTCAAATGTGAAAGAAAGAAAAGGGACTTCTAGAATTTTGCGTTTCGAGAAGTGTCCTAATTCTATATTACATGCTAATTTTATACTTTATACTGTTTTTGCATTTAGTGCACAATGAAAAAGTTAAATCAACTGCAGCCTTGAGTTTAGATCTGCATCAGTGACTGCCCATCAAACTGTAGCATCCAGACACGGATCATCTGACACAGTTAGTTGAGCCAGACACTCAGTACCCTCCTCACAGTTGCTGCTGCACACCGTACCTTATTCTGGAGAGGGAGTCAAAGCTGTGGCAGACTGATGTTAACTGAGATGCAGAAAAGGTTCCCACACCCCTGCAATATGCCTATGTATGAGTATGGAGCATTTTTATTTGCCCTCATTTGAAAGGTGCTATTGTTAAAATGGCAAAGAAAGATCAATACCATAATGTGGTATGCGGTTCTGTGTCACATCAGGCAAATGTCACATCACTCATGCCAATAAATGCACACAGCACACAGAAGTACCTAATCCTAATATCGCACAGATTGTTTGTATGTGCATCCATCTGAAGGAGAAACTGATCATAAGCTGGAAGCTTATCATCAAAGCAAGTCTTTGACAACCAGGAAGTAGTATAAACATTATGTATGAGTGAAATACACTTGACAACCCATGGAAGAACTACTCAGTAATCACTGGAGTTCTAGCTGTAGATAATGGTGCAAATCCTGTGAGAAAACTAGGCGTTTACAAGTCCTTGTACCTAAACAAACATGGATGAAAAAGCAGCTTTTATTGTTTATATGCAGTGACATTTGCCAAATTTGGTAAAAACACTGAGAGTTTCTCAGTGAAACTCTCAGTGGATGGAGAGTAGTGTGGTTGCTGACTTGTTTGTGTATTTGTCTGCTGAAAAAAGCAGATTGTGTACTCTGCATTGGAGAGGACTCTACTTCTACCTCTACCTCTACCTTCAGTTTCAAACAGCTGTTAGACCAGACCATCTGGATGGATCTTTAGAGACCCCAGAGTTTGTTCTGACCTTGACAGAACAGCCTTTTTGCATTATGCATCCATCCTGAGGTTTAATTACATGTTCTGAGTTAGATTTTCCATGTTTTCCATGTTTGTTCATCCCATTATTCATCTGGTGAATTTTGCTCCTGTGAAGCACGTAAATCCTCCAGAGGGATTATTTAAGTTTCATTTCATGATGGAGACTGTAGTCTTCCTTTTGTAGTTGCAGGTCCCCAATCCTGGTGCTTTTGGCCATAAATCTGTAAACTGCAGCACCGTATATAGAACAATTGTTGCTTTTTGCCTCAGGGGTCACTCCCACATTGCCCTGTGCTTTTTATCCCAGCCAGCCTCATCTTTGTTCTCAGACCAGAGAATGCACATTTATGTAAAGCCGGCTGGTTGACACTGCCAATGTGCTGTCATAAAAAAAAAAAAAAAAACAACGCTAAAGAAACAATATTGATTGTTGAAGATATGGTTTCTCTTGATTTAAATTCTAGGTCACAGCCCACAGGCTTTCTCTCAGACACTTTTCCTCAGGAACTGCAGGGTATGTGAGCACAACATGAAGAGCTGGAAACAACGGATGAAAGAAAGCAAATAAACTAGAGTGAAGAACGAGGGAATGTTTGAAAAATAAATATGAAGAAAGCTAACTGTTGCATCTACATGCATACAAGTTCATACTGCAGATCCACTCTGAAATGAGCTTTCACAAGTAATACTGCTGGATTCAGGAAAGTAATCCTCCTCTTAGTTTCCAATTATCTTTGTTTTATTAAGTAGTTTTTTTTTTGGCATTTGAACCTGTTTTTGTTTAAACACCCACACACACACACACATACACTCACCACGCTCCTCCTACTTCCAAAGCAGAGATACAAAACTCCCATTTTACAGTAAAAGCCTTATATAAAGCAGATGCAGCAACAAACTCAGGGTCATCTCCACTGGACCTGCTAAACCACAGGCTTTGGCAACTGACACTGGCCGAGGTTGGACCAGTCATGTCCTCCAAACAGCACAACATGGCTTTAGTAACAGCCTTCCATTAATGTCCATATATGACTATGCTTGTAGTATTAGGGATATAATAGTGGATGGAGAGGTGAGGATCCTCAGTCCACAAGGCTCTGAGTATCATTTAAATGGCATTGGTGCAGTTATCTTTTCTGCAGAAATTCAGGACGCATGAGGGCTCGTGTTCATCAAACCTCTATTAAGAGAGTGAAGAACTGAACACCCGTGTGTGTACAACCTTTTTTTTCTTTCCTTGACATCTTCTTTTTTCACCTTGTGAAAAATGGATATTTGCTTTGGAACTAAATGGTGGACACAACTGTCACAAAGACATTTAGATGCTACAAACACACACACACACATACACACACACTGTGTGGCAAAGTTGGATGTTCAGCCTTGAGTGTCTTGACTCTTCCATCCTACATGTTCCTGTGACGTTCCAGACACAGACAGTAATGGTTTTGAAAAGCACGATTGATGAACACAGCACACTGTGTCCTCACCTTGGAAACAGACGTTCCTAGGCTCCCTCTTTCTAAAGAAGATTGTGAAATGGAGCTGCTTCCTCTTACACAGAGCTCAGGTTGTGTATGTTAAAGCAGGCAGAAAGCATCTGAAATGCAGTGGCAGCGAGGGGAAGGATGCTTTTCAGCTCTTCACAGAAAGGAATCATCTTTTATGGAAAGTTCCGTAAGATTCAAGTTAAAGTAATTTAACAAAAAAAAAGATGGAACAACTATACCTTGTGGGTCACTGCAGTACTGAAGCATCATTAATTACATAATCTAATGAAAACACCATGTATACAACCACCTTTAACTGAAAACAGGTATTTCTGTATGGTTATCATAAGTGATATTTCAATTTTTTTTAATGATCTTTTAATTCTTGTTTTTAAAATGTTTTCCAATCTTTGCTTTAGTGGAAGAAGGATGGTCAGCTGATCACCTCGAAATTGTCGTGAAGGAACAGCACGCTACATTGCGTGTTGGTGTACGTGTGTGTACAGATTGTTTGTCAGTACACTGCAGTGTGAGCGCAGACGAGACGATCTTTGACTTTGCAAAGGTGTGGGTTGAGTGTACTTCGAGCCAAACGGTGATGTCGCCGCGCGCGTGTGAATGTTTGTGTGTGTGTGTGTGTGTGTGGGAGACAGAGACAGAGAGATAATTGCTGTGGGACACAGCCAGAACACACACATCGATCAGGATGTTAGGTCAGAGTGTTTCCTTTCATCCCTCGGCCCACAGCTCAGAGTGCCGGGCCTGACTTATTTTGCACTTAGCTAATTGCCTCAGTGAGAAGCTGAGCTCTCACCAGCTTTACTTACCCTCTCCTCTTTATCGATATTCGCTCACAGTGTTTTTTGGACAGAGAAGCAGAAATAGCTTTTTTTTTAAGAATGTAATACCCAGACGGACACATGCTCTCTGCTTTATTCAGGAGGAGAACAAACATGACACAGGAGAGGAGAAACATAGTTTGTACTCACCTACACCTCTGTCCTGTTCCTTCCCAAGCTGTGCAAGCTCCAGCTGCAGCAGCGATAGGGAGGTCTCTGTAAGCCAAACCCCGGTACGCAGGCATTTATCTTCGCTGTGCTCACTTCCTCTCAGCAGCTTACCGTCTTCCATCCTGTCTGCTTGATGGATCTCACAGGCTCCAAAAGCTGACATCTGCTTCAAAGCTGAATCTGTTTCATGCCCGCCATGCTAGCTGACATCTCGCTCTGGGTTTTGTTTAATCACAAGTTTCTGTCAGGCTGCCGTTTTTCTTTTTTTTTTTTTTTTGGGTTGGTCTTACGTTGTCGTTTCCTTCAGTCCTAATTTCTTTATTTACCATGAAATAATTAATTACTTCTCTTACTGTCATTACTGCTGTTGGGGAAGTTTAGCAATGGGCCCATATCCTCCAAGGTAAATTACTGCCTTTATTTCCTACTTACTGCAGTTTAAGAAACGAATTAATGAAGCGGATTAGACAAATGATACTCCACTGAAGCAATTTCCAATATCTTTCTTGTAAGTGTGCACAAGACAGTGTCAAGTCATCAGTCCGCTTCACGTAAAATCCACTTAGTGTCGATACACAACACTCTCTCACACATCCACACGCCTCCTTTTGGTCTTCTTTCCCCGTGAGACTGCTACACATAATTGCATTTCATGGAGATGCTATCGGCCCGCAGCCTTTAATAATGATCTCTGCTGGATGACCCGCTGCTGAGTGGGAGCTTTCAGCGTCTGCTAAGTTCAGACGGCGTGGCAGGGTGAATGTCAGAGACACAGTGGCAGACAGACAAACTGTCTGGAGCCTGCGGTTATTGGCCTCATTGATCGAGACAGATGCTTTGCTGAGCTGAGGGACACTCTGGCACATGGAAGCCTGAAATCCACAGAAGGCTCAGCGGCACGCAAGGTGGCTCGCTTCTTGTCTGCTCATCAGTTCTGCGCCTGGGTGTCCGATGTTCACTGCTGATGTGACTTTGCCTGGGACGGCTGGCATCGAATGAACACTGTGAGAAAAAGCCTTGTCTTAACATTCATTACAAACTTGCTAGTACAGATTGTGAACAAATTTATTAATGATCTCTTATATTCTAAGTAAGTTCGTGCTAAGGACTTCTGTTTATCTACTCAAAACTCCCTGCAGGTGTTCCACAGTAAAAGTCATGAAAGGTGAAAGATGATTTCCTGTGAACTGCTCAAAGGCTTTTAATGAGTTTCATCGACTGTATTTGAACATCAGATGAAAAATAAAATAAAAACAATGTGTAGTAACACTCCAGTGACAGTCGCTTCATTAGATAAAAGCTGCACAAACATGAATCTTAACATAATGTTGATGTTGTAATTAATGTAATTGGTATCTCTGAGTGAAATGTCTTAAATATCAAAACTATTATTTCTGATTGAAAAATCAAAGCACAGAAGCAGTCAGTGTTTAATTACTGCATGGCTCTGCTCAGATGGAGCTGCTCTCTCGCATGAGCCATGAAGCCACGTGGTAATGAACAAACAAGCATATTTAGTGAATCAACCCCTAATTAGTATTATAGAATTTATAATACCAAAGTTTATTTTTATTCAATACCACAATTGGTCTCAAGCAGTTGCTCTAAACCCACTGACAGATTACCACGTCATGTGATGTAGGTTTGAAAAGAAAAAAGAAAAAAGCCAATTTTCCTCATTGAACATTTAAATTCTCCTACAGGAGAATTTCACTTCCTTAAATTTCTGTTTCATGTTGATGTCCACATAAGATAACATCTATGTCATCTTGTAAGCGAATGCAGAAGGTGTTGTCTGTTCTGTAACGGCTGTGCACCATTCACACTTCGACACTCACAGGTCTACTACACAGGTAAATGGTAGATGGTAGGCTCCTTCCTGTAATAATGCTGTGTGGACTGTTTTCTTGATTGACTGGGCCTTAGTACCAATCAATCAGTGAGGAGAGCAAAGGAAGCAAAGGGTTTCTAACAAACAACTGCCACTTTGTCAGCATCTGCTGGACTGGATCAGAAAAGCTATCATGTCCTAAACAGCTATTAGATCATCAACACCAAACAGCGTGTATCAACAGAAATCCAGATTCATCAGACCAGGCTACGTTTTTCCAGTATTCGACTTTCAGCTTTGGTGAACCAGTGAGTTCACTGTGTTTTACATTCTGGGATGCTGTTCTGCTAAGCCAGGTCTCTACCTCTCTCTCTAACCTTCCAGTGCTCCCATTGTTTTCTTGGTTTCTTATACCCATTGATGGACGTGGAATGGATGCTACCTTTGAATCTGTGTGTATTGGGGCTGGAATAGTGCTCGTTTGGAACAAGAATGCAAAATGATGCAGTTAATATCACATTGAATGACTTGATTTGACGTTCTAATAAAACACTACCTGTTTAATCTAACTATTCTAATATTTCATTCTGTTCATGAGTGAGTCAAAAAGCTTTGTCATCATGTCTCAATCATGATTTTTGGCCTACATTCAGTTCCTATATTTTGGATATGTATTGTCTATATCTGAGTCCTATCTGCTACTTATTAACATTTAAATGTTGATTGAATAACTGACATATCTGACTCACTGATGTAACGTAGCTGGTTTCCCTAATCTCACACACATTAAGGGAAACTCTGCAGCAATAAAGTGAGAACGCTCTCTACATTGATTTGCCGACTGTTATTAGCATTTTTCAACCTCGGAGTCTGAACTCAGAGTCACTCACTGCCTGTGCCCGTAAAATAGTTCACATTCATGCATGCTAATCTTCACTGGCATACAACACAGCAGAAGTACTGCAATGAAAGGACCTGATTTTGTTTGGTGTTATTTTAGCTAATACCAGTTCACTATATATTGAAATGTAAATTCTGGCTTCAGGATGTAGTTAGATGGGCAAGGTATAAGCCAAACACAGCAGAGAAAGGAGTGAGCCTGTTATTGGACTCAGCGGTGTGAGTAGGAACCTTGAAGCAACCTGGACAGTCTCACTGCAGATTTGATACATATAGATTTGAAAATGATGTTTTACTACTTGGTTGTTTATTTGCTTTCCTGATGCTACACCAAGACCAATAAGAAACACGGGAAAGAAAATGTATCATAAGTGTAAAAGAATAAATCCATTTTCATAGTACATTCATGTCTTATTTTTACATCCAGGGGTGTAAATATAGGATTTGTGTAAAACCTGAAAAGCCTCCATGGTGATCTCTCGTTCCCCATCAACTCTGGTTGGAATTTCAATGGTTGCAATCAGGCTTATCCAAACAGCATGTCCTTAGCCAGCGGTGTACAGCAAAGATTTACCATTAAATCTTCTCATCTCTTCCCAGAAGCCTTTGCATAACCTCATCAGCCAATCAGCTGGCCTCGTAGAGAACTCCATGGCTCTGTTTCGCTTACTTCTCTCACAGCCCGGAAGCAAGACACTATAAGCTTTTTAATTTTTTACCTCACTGGAGAACAATGGGGAAAAAATGATAAAACATTTGCCGTCTTCAGAGTGGAAGCCATGTAGAAGAAGAGACGTCAGATGCGAGGGACCCTGGAAGATGTTCTCTTTATGGGCAATTTTAATAGTGACATTTTATATGTGGATACACCTCATATACTCTCCACTGAGCAGTGCCTTTTAAAAAGACATCAGGGAGCCAAAGTGTTAAAGCCAGAGCTGATGAAATCGTATTAATCATTATGGCCTGACAATAACATAAAAAACGGTAATAAAAAACGGCTCTGTGATTCCTTGTGAGCAGTCAAGCTGTAGATTGCACTACTGTGAGTGGATGGTTACTTTATTACAGCAGACATACAGGCCCCTTAAGGGAAACTCCTCTTCACGTACACTGTCAGAAGGAGGGCAGGTAAGTTATCTGACATGTCCTTACAGAGCAGCACACAGTGATCTGTCCAGTGTTGATCAGTGCTGATTGTTTTCAGCATGGCTCTACAGCAGCAGGACTAAACTACTGTTAAATGAACTGTGATGGTAGACCCAGAGCAACATGGTCAATCATTTACAGTTGCGATTGTGTCCACCTGATGAGTCCTATATTCTTTCTCTATTCGTTGTGTTTTTGGTCACCAGATAGTTGCTAACTGTGGAGGTATGACATTTTCCACATATATAAACTGGTATTTATAAGTATATAGTATTTATAATTATATTCATAGTAACATGCATACCAGATACATACTTCAAACCAGTAGCTCACATGGTTTTCTAGAGCCAACAATGGATGACTAATAATAGGGTGGAGATGTTGCCGTATATCAGTATTTGTAAATTGTTGTTTAAAGGCACATTTATTGACTGGTTTGTGTGATACGTTTGTCTTTTTAGTTCCATCCAAGTCATTTCATTTTCTTATGTTACCATTCTATTCTATTCTATTCATTCGAGCCATTGTGGTGAAGTCACTTTCAGCATTTATTATTACATGTGACATATAAAAAGTCACAGCCAGGCGTCTGTTCTGTTGGAGAGCCTTGATGATGCAAAGCAGGTGGTGAAACGCTTCACTCTGTGGCAACCCATTTGTTTTTACCTTTGTACCTGCAGTTATTATGTTGTTTATTGTTGTATAGTTGTTGTTGGCAGATATGTACAGACTGCCAAACTATACATGAAAGTCAAGGCAGTTTTATTTACCTGGAGCCAAAATCGCAACAGAATCAGCCACTTAGATAGAAATGGTCTATGTGGTGTCATCGTACCTGGCTGTCCAAGATGGTGGACAGATGCTGCTCAGACAATTCTATTTAGAGATACAGTGGTGACGCTTGGGAACAGCAGTCATGCAGGTCCTCGGATCTGTCTCTGTGTATGCACAGTCTGAGTTTTAGTCATGATTTTTGGGCCCAGAGAGTATCACAGCTCATTTCCTAAGATGTTGAAATATTCCTTTAAATCTGGCAATTTTACCATGAGGATAGGACTGTTAGAGATGTTGCGTGCAGTGTGGTAAGAAAAAAAAAAAGAGTATCTGTTCAAAGGAAATAATGACAAGTTTACCTCACTAACTATCTGTTCTAACTCATGAATTCACTTCTCCACTCGTCCTAGCTGCCGTGGGAGCTCTTGCACGGCATTGCGTCAGTGTGAGCATATCTAATTTACACATGAAGGAAAATGTCAGTCCCGGTTATTCTCATATCACTTCGCAAACTCATTAAACGCTCCTCCGGCTAGAAATATCTTCATGAGCTCCAACACCTAATGACACACAACTTGACACCGAACTACGTTTTTCCAGTGGTGTCATATTATGTAAGGTGACTCCAAGGTTCCTTTGTGGGTTTTTATTGCTCAGACCTCCCATGTAATCAGACTGCCACTTCTGATTAGCAAACACACCAATCACAGAGCCCAGGGGTCAGGTGAATGCAGTCTTGGAGGTGTAAACCATCCAATCAGGACTGTCCCTCTGGTCATTTGAGGATATGTGGGCTCCCACTCACAAAGGGGACCCAAAATTACATTTCAGACCCATTTACAATTAAGTTTTCCAACTTTCTGCTAAAAATCTGAAAATGGTGGTGTACTGTTTGTGTCTCCTGATCTTTAGCTCTTCCCCCTTCTGTTCACAGTGTGAGTGGAGAGTCTGATGGATTACTCTGTTCTGACACATGGTGGGTGTTGTGAGAGGCTCTGATTGCATCTGAATAGTGGGGTGCAGCTCGAAATTCTTCAACAGGCATATAGATTTTTTCACAGAGTTACTGCTTTATGGGCCTGGGTTCATGGTGGGAATTTATTCCTCTGAAATGGTTTCGTTGCCCCACGATACCTTTGCATGCTTTTTCTCTGTCTTTTACTGACAGAGTGTATTCAAGCAACAACATAAAAGTCAATCACAGCTCTGCTTTGTTTTTATGAGATGCATAATTGGAGAATGTTTATCAGTTCAACATGTTCACTTATATGTGACCATACTTCTGTTAGCACGGACACTACAGTATCATCGGTATACAGATGTAGTGTACTCTACGCCTGTCACTGATAAAAAATAATAATAATAATAATAATGATGATTCATGAGTATTGGAAAAAGGAATTGACAACCATATGACCCCTCTGAGGCTCTGTAGAATACTGACCAGATGAATGAAGGAGTGAAACATCAGAATCTTCTGACAGCTGTCAATCAGATCTCATCTAAGTAAGTTGGAGTATCAAACTCTCACTAATTTACACCCACAACAGTTTTGTTCAGACATCAATTCTGATTGTTGCTTATTCATGTCTTCAAATTTTCAGAGAAGTTGTGATATTAAGAGCAAGTGCACAGCTAGTTTAAAGATGCTAAAGACGTGCCATTCTCTGAGCACCTTGAACTGCATCATGAATTCATACAACTTGTCTTAAGTCAGTGTCAGTTTCATTTCCTGTCATTCTGCAGTACCATCCTGGATGTGATGTTGCATATACTTTAGACAGCACAAAATTGGCCACAGTGAAAAACATAATGCAAAAACGACAAAAGACTGGATGTGAGCGGGCAACCAGAATCAAGGCTGGCAGAGTGAACACATCCTGAGATGATCCACGATGGTGCAGTGCTATCTGAGTATTGTGTAGGAGTTCAATCAGTTTGCAGTGTATTGTGAGGGAGCACAAAAACACAAGAGATTCTGGAGTGTGTGGCTAATGCTCCCAAAGTTCACATCAAACACATCCCCTTGTTTCTGGCGAATATCCAACTTTATACAGAAGTTAAAATGAAGTAGAAACTTTTATTTGATCCTGGCTCGGGCATGATGGAAGTTCTGTGTGCTCAGAAGCCACGATAGCGATCAGTTGGCTCTAAAAGGTCCCCACTGAAATCCTCTGAGGAGGACTTCTATCAACCATAAAATCTTAATAGCTTATAAAAATCATCTTTGTGACCTTCAGGGAGACTATCAGTTTAAATGGTGTGTGGTAGTGTTTGTTCTGCCCACTTTCCCTGCAAAAAAAATCTGCAAAAACATTTTCCTGATGTTTATCACACAGAGCAACTGCCATCATCAGCAATTCAGGGCATTTCTGTTTCAGCACATATGTAAGACAAACAATGCTAAAAACGTCCTAATCAAGCTGGCCTTTATATAGCTCTGTATTAAAGGGCAGCATGTGTCTGAGAAAGGTAGGCCAGCCTGCACGCTAACAAAGCTTTAGCTTTAGCTTTGTGTACACGCCACACAGCCCTAGACAAGCTATAAATCTCAAGCTTTGAGTTTAAAGAGAGGCCTGCAGGAGTGGCAGTGAGATTCTATGCACAGCAGTTTAAAGGTGGCAAAGGGCCTGCATGAAGCTGTTCTAAGGTCTAAGTCACAATCAATACTATAGTGCATTTAAATTTTACTACAGTCATAGAAAAACATCATGGCTACAAATTCTCAATGTGACACAAATTGTGTCCTGTTTTGAGGACTAAGTTAAGGAATGACGCCTGTCTCTGCTCATGCGTAGGACAGCTGCAGATGAGTCCTAACCTGGCAGGAGAGGCAGGACATTTAGGCTGGCTCTGGACCACCACCACCAGCCTCTAGACTCCAATCCTGGACCAGTGCTAAATGAAGATGCCTGTTGCTCGCCAAACTCTTTTGGAACCTTTATTTGAGCACATCATGCCACCTGGCTAACAGCTACTTAACTGCAATCACAACTGATGAAATTACAACTGTTAAAACCCATCATAGGTCTTTTAAAATATCAGAATCCGAAACACTTTATTGCCAGGTATGTTACACATACACGGAATCTGACATGGTGTTGTAGGTGCAAAACAGAAAACTTGGACTGACAAGTCCCATAACACACGCAGCAAAACATACTAAATAAAAAGAAAGGACTAAGAGAAGAATAAAAAGCAAGAAAGGAAGTACTGGGGATATATACAGTTTGTACAAATAATGTGCAATGTTGCAAAGTATGTACATTAAGATAAAGTTTGTGATGTAGTGCAAATAATAATAATATTCCAGTAATGTCTATAAGAGCGTTAATATAATGCACATAAATTGTAGTCAGAGAAAAAAAAACCCAGTCCACCACCCTAACAGTTAAAAATGTAACATTTAACATTTAATAGTTTTCTCTGGAATTTGAGCTTTGTATTAAACAGTGGTAAAATCCAGGATGCAGTGTAGGCTTTATATTACATAAACAAATAACTTCTCTATTGTCTCTATGCAAAAATGTGAGTAAATTGCATCTGATGATGATATTTAACCAGTTGGTCATTTGCATGGGGGACTTGTATATTGTTCAGTATTGCACATGTAGCCATGTTTTTGCAAACCCAGTCACCTGAGGTGGTTAGGGTAGACAGTGGGTGCACAAAGCACAGTCCTGAAAGTAGGAGCATGTGTGAATCACTCTGAGATTTCTGGACTGATTTCCCTCTGTGCTGAGGTGCTTGTTGTTTGTCTATGCACATGACAAAATGAACGACGACACAGAACACAGGGAGGAAGAGAATGAGTCAGAAAAGCTTTTAGTTTCATAAAAGCAGCATTATTTCCCACGGGGGGAAATGAGAGAATGCTTTGATGGATGGCATGCTCCAGCATGATGGTGAGTTATTGTGCAGCCAAAGCATTAAGCAGTCACTGGTCTCAGCAGGGCACGTGTGCCACGGTACCGATCATACAGCCATATGTTGCTAACCTTCAGGATTAATGACACATCTTCCTGTTCCTGTTAATCAGCATACTATGTGGAAAGCTTATTCAATGGCTGCAATGATCAGATGTTGCCAAAGTAATTTAGATACTATCCATGTGGTTATGAGAAAAAGTGTATTTAATTTGACAGATTCTTCAACGTGAATGTTGAATGTACATTCAGAATTTTCTGGATGTAATAAAATGTCGTGTTGTCACTGTCACAGCAATATTCAGCAGTTCAGCCTGTCAGGCCATCTTGATGTTTGATGCTCCTCTATCGCTGCCACTGTGCTCTCAGCAGGACTGAGTGCAGGTAGATGTAAAGAGGAATGGGTTGAATAAAGTTAGTACCACTAATATTGATGATGCCCATATTAGACCATATTAGGTCAGTTTAGGTTTGTGAGGGAAAAAAACTGCTGTGTGGTCACAGCAGAGAACAAGGAGCATCACCTATAACGTCATGCAACAGCATGTACAAATGTTACATGTGTAGAATAAGTTGAAAATGACAACGCAGAGATAATAATTAGTTCCTAATAAAGAGGTTTATAGATTCAGCATCATGGTAAAAAGGAGCACTGGTATCAGGACTAGTGTTAGCTAATTTAGAGTTTGGGTATCTCTAATTAATTTGTTTTCTTGTATCTCCTCTTCATACTCCCTGTCTTACAGTAGCATGTGGTGAAACATAGAAAATACGGCCCCAACCTACTTTCTATGGCGTTTTGTAAATAATTCATATGATGTTGAATTTGTTTGCTTTGTACTACAGAAACGATGCTGTGGGGGCGGCTGCTGTAAACCACCAGTATAAACTTGCTCAGCTGGTTCAAGTGACAATGCTGCAGGTCGCAAATCCTCCAAACCCTCCAGTCAACCGAGTTTTATCAGCTTCGATTGCTGCAAAATGCAACTCACCTCTTAAAAATATGAACATGATCAAATTGCAGAGAGACCACAGGGCAATTTACAAAACTGTGTCCAAAACACTTGTTCCCGGTTGTAAAATAATGAGCAGGAAGTGATGTGCTGTTGTGAGCAACCAAAAGATCAGTGCAGCTATCTACAGATACTGTGCCTGTGCGTGCCTCTTGGAACATATCTCCAACACCACAGCTATTAACTCTGCTCAGGAGCATGCGATTTATATGACTTTCCCTGGGGAAATTAACTTTCTGGTGACAACTCACATAATCAACAATTCTGAGAGGAATTCAGGCCATTCCTCAGCAGAAAGGAATAGTATAATTACAGGCCATGAACCTCAGCACAGCCCCTCTCCAGCAGAGTTTTTGTTTTTTTTTCTCTGTGGACTATTTATTTCGTTTTATTATAGAAGTGCTGCTTTCTCACAACATCTGATGGTGCACATTTTGATTTACATGTCAAATTGAAGAAATTGACCTTACAACTTGAAGTTTTCTCAAAGCAAAAATTGTTTTTAGCTTCTTAAGGAGAGCAAGATGCATATCAATGGGGTATGGAAATACACTGATATGCAAAGGGGGTCAGCCGGAAGATGAGAAATAAGCAGTCTGGGCTGCCAGTGTCTCGACTATCTCTCATAGCGCATCACGTTCTGTTGCATAATGAGCCACAGCTCAAGCACGCAAAAGCTTCCAAAGCTGCCAGGAAATTTATTAAGTTAGTTATGTCAGTTAGTTATATCAGTTATAAACTGTAGATGTAACTTGCAACTATCTTGTTAACTCACCTGAACATCTATATAAAGCGATATTACTACAAGTGCCAAAGTCACTGTGGGGTCCAGGGGCCCAGCTTTGACTGGGTTATGATTTTAAAGAGATGTCCTAGTGTGATGTCTGTGATGTTCCAGTCTTGCCTAATGACGCTCCTATGACCAAAATGTAGCTAACTTTATTTAGTCTCCCTTTATCAATGTTCAGTTCCTCAGTGGGTCATTTACATCACTGAACTGCCCAAAGTGATACTGGTCCCCTAGATCTTTGATCTGTCACAGCCTGTGACAGTGCCACTCTGAAGAACCTCGCTGCTTTGATATCTTACTTTGTTAAAGTGTACTGACAGTAAATACATTTCGTCGATCCAAATTTCATTTCCTGTGTGCTCTCCAGGGAGCCTTCCCCTGTCCTTGTCAAGCAGCCAGCATGCACAGTTCCACGGAAACTGCTGCCAGCCTCCGGGTGACCTCGCAAACACATCCTCCCTCCATTGACAGCATCATTGCCAACGGCCAAAAAAAAGAATCCACCGTAGCTTGATTGAAAACATCAATCATTTTCATTGCCTTGTGTTGCCTTGAGTTGGCCGCTGCAGAGGAATAGTGTTATCAATATAATCAGAACTCTTAAATGATGTTAGTAGCAACTTGACTTTCAATACAAGGCGAGTTTCAGGAGTTTTTGCAGTTTTTGTTTGGGTTAAAAACAGTCCACAAAACATACAACTAAATTACGTCAGTGAGTGTATGAATTAGCACTGTCATAGTTCTAATTCATAGGCCATCATTTCCAACAACTGTAACCAAAGTATTGTTTGCAGAGGATGCCATTAACACTACCTGCAAACTCCTAATTAAAATATCATTATGCTTGTGACCATGCAGTGAAAGGTGTTGCATCAGATCAGCCCAGATCAGCCCAGCATGTCCATTTCACTCACATGCTGTGAAGTGTTGTGTACGATGTCCTCCAAAACATTCCAAAGGTTCCATGTTTCAAGGTAAAAGTGCAACATTTTTTGGGACTTCTGTGCCTGACACGTTGACTATGACGGCTTCATTACAATCTGTTACTTCTCATCACAGGTATTTACAAAGGTGGCATACCAGATAAAACCAGCGGTATGCTTTTGCACCTGCAGAATATTAGCCCCTTTTTTTAAAATTCAAACTCATGCTGAAATTCTTCTTGCACATGGAAACAATCAAAGCTGCAAGTTGCACCTACAGAAAGCTAGACAGATAGTTAGATAGCACGTTCAGAGAAGACATACTGTACATCCCTGGATTACATTCAAACACATGCAGGATGTTGAGGATTTTGTAAACATCCTGCAACTCCGTGGCGATGGAACCAAGCTCCCAGTGCCTGTCCCTGTGTGCCGGGGAATACTCCACTACTCCCCTACTCTAGATGGAGCTGCTGAGTGCAGCCTTGAACCAGCCCCTCCCATCTCCTTCTAATCAGGAGGTCAGGTTATACAGGACACCTGTGTGCTTTTGTTTGTCTCTCTGCCTCCTGCTCTGTCCAGGTGCTGTATTGCTTGTGAAGGGTTTTGGTAAAAGTTTTTAACATCCACTGGTGAATTGGCCTGCGACTGTTCTTTTTAATACATTTTAAATATGCAGTGTGACACTGTAGGTTGTGAGGTTGCTGTGAGTTTGGTTTTGCTGCACCAGAGGTGAGTAGTGGTAGCACCCCTGACACTCCTTTGTGTAGTCTGCCTCTCTGCATGTGGCCTCTGCCTAGTGTTTTAACTTGAATTTTAAGACCTTAAATATGTTGCCGTTTTTTTTTTTAATTGAATGTCGAGGCCTTAGTATATAGATTGTAATAAAGTACATTTTAACTATTTCATTCAGTTGCAAGTATTCTTTTCACCTTTTTTTCTTTTTCAGTGGTTCCAATCAGTTCCAGTCCTGTCTGTTTTTGTTTTTTTGTTTTTTTCAGTATTAAATACATTTATAAAAAAATTTAATTAACATCTCTGCCTCAGTAATGTACCTGTGTACCTTGTACTTTCACTAAGTATTTATGCTAGGTATTTCCTGGGGTGGAAGTCCCAAGGTGGCATTGTCGGTGATTTCAATCCTCCCCTTAGTGTCCCTCGCCACATTCGTAACATCCTGCAGATCAGAGGGGTTATTTTCTAACCTATCGGCGGTCCACAGTGGGGCAAGCAAGACTGAACCATGTTGCTGGATTGAACTGTCATAAGAATGTAGGATGAAATAGAAACCTGAGTGTAATTACAGATGAATTCATCAAGCACTCACCTTAAAGGAGCAAGACTTTCCTCATAAAGAAGTAACATCAATGGTGAGTGAAAACAAATCCACTTTTAATATTTAGTAGCTGTGTGGGACTATGTTGATGGTTAATTGACTGTATTTCACTCCGTGGGCTTGTATGTTCTCTTTCTGTGTGTAACATCGTTAGACAGCCTTGGCTTGTTAATGCAGGCATTCAACTGTGAGAGCATCCACCGGCAGAATCATCCACTGATGCCTTTGATTTGCTCACACAGTCAAAACCTCAAAGTCTATAAGATCTAAACACCGTTTACACAGGAAATGAAACCAGACCCATCTTTTTGGACAAGTGGCTCTAAAACCCAACTAGGAGTGGCTGCCAGGTTTGCTATTACCCACGTTATCTTAAATAACTGGCGTGATGCAAAATAGAGCCGACTCTAGGTCTTGGTTAGCTCTCTAAGTTTAGCTGTTGGTCTGAGGGTAAATTCTGGTGGAGAGACTGACAGAAGCACCCACTGCCTGGCAGAAAGCTCAAAATACCTGAGAGATAAACTGATGACCTCCATCTTTGACAATGTCTACAGCCCTGACTCCAGAGTCTGAAGTAATTGTTTCCTGGTGGTGAGTTGAGGCTATTCCAAAGCTGCCTCAATCTTTTCTGGGTCCGTCTTCACCTGCCCACTCTCAATGATGTATCCCGGGAAACTGTCAGTACTGAGGTGAATCTCACTTTTCTAAAGTTTTGACAAACAGCTTATTTTCAATGAGTCTCTGGAGAACCTGACAAACATGAGGAATATGTTCAGACGTGTTTTTGAGAGAGAATGTCATCAAGGCAAAGGCCTAAAATACCTAAATGCGCAAAAAGTAATTTAAAGCGACCATTTGTATTTAAAATGTTTACATCGTTTACCTTACTTCAACATGTCAGTGAAGAGAAATTGTCAGAAATTGTATAAGAAAATGAAAATTTGACATCAGAAAAATTGACAAAACGACTTTTGAATACCCATTGCACATATTTTCAGTGTGTTAACCCATGCTGTTTGTAGGCCACTGGGTGAGACTGGGTTGCTTGGTGCGTATATCAACCAACACTTCATATATGATGCCAAAAAGCTGTCAACCTGTGTCAAGCTTCCCATCCTGCCTGGGGATCCACATCAATGTCCCCAGCATTAGCGCAGGTTAGAGCTCATCTGTATCTTGACCTGCAGCTAATAAATGACATACCATCCATCCGTCAATCTTCCATCCATTCGTTTTCTCACACTCCACTTTACCCTCACTTGTCACCAAGATTCTTAAACTCCTTCACCTGAGGTAGTAACTTGCTCGAAGCCAAAAGGGGGTGGCTTGGAGGTGCTGGCTCCCATCCCAACTGGTGATTCTGAAATCCCCTGAATGTGACACACTTCTCTGTGCTGAGATCCTGCCCATGAAAGGGTGAATCTGATCCACAGATTCACCCGCATGGTGCCTTGCTCCTTGTCCTCTGTTTGAAATATTTGAGGCCTCTTCTGGGTCTTCAAACAGGACATGTAGACTGGGTACAAAGCACAGTCTACACCTTTGTTAGATCTGAAACACACTTGCTAGATACCTGATGGTTTTGCATTCAATGTTGTTTAATTCTTTTATGTTATAAAGAGAACATAAATTGTGAATTACAAATATTCAAAGCTTTGTTTTTTTTGTCTTTTTCAAACCTAAAAAGTGATGCTGAGGAGGCATCAGGACCTTGGGGTGGAAGATAGCTGCCCGAAAGTGGCTTATTTGAAGCCTTAATATTGTTTTTGTGGACATGCTGGTGCAAGTAAGCAAAATTTATCAGTCTCACAGTCCTGTCAACCCATGTCACCATCAAGCTTACCACTGTCTTTTTGTCACGCAGTATCATAAGATGCAGAAATGAAAAAGGCAGGAGAAGATGGACACCTTTTTCAAAAGAAATCCTGTAAGTGAAGTTGAAAGCTAGAAGTAGAAAAATGTTGACATTTTGTTGACATGTTTGCTGGTGCCACAGCTGTAAAATATCTTAATGTTCTGTAGGTGGGTACTGCTTGTTTAGGATAGGAGGCAGACAAGAAGAACAGAGTGAGGGACAGGATAAGGATGAAGATGAAATGGTAGAGGGAGGAGCAGAGAACTCAGACGTGGCTGTTACTTGCCATCAGTTCAGTAATCCCAATCAGCCAGATCCAAAAGTCATTGTGAAACAGTGCTTTCACTGCTCCAAAGCCTATAACTCTGAGACACCACCTCTTATCACCAAGAATGCTGATTCAGCATTCATTTCATCTGCATTGAAAAGTTGGGGGGGGAAAAAAGCCCTTGAGCGATTTACTGTGCGTGAGAGACCTGACAGTCATAAGACAGCCATGACAACTCACATCTGTGAAGATCGATCAGTACAGGTTCAGCTATCTAGTGTGAGTGTGAAACAGCAAGAGGAAGCAAGGGGGATGTCTTCTCAAAACCATTGGTACTGTGCAGATGTTGGCTGGGCAGGGCTTACCTTTTAGGGACCATGAATGTGGTGAGGGAAATTTTGAACAGGTTGTGAAGTACAAATCAGAGGATGGCCCCTCTCTAAGTGATTGACAGGTGGTAGAAAGGATCAGTCCACAAAACATTTCCTTACAGTACTGTGGAGTGTCAAGGTGCTTAAGACATGTACCATGATTTGCATATGGTGCTCACATGGAGTGAGAGTAGCCACTGAACTCAACCATCTCATTTCAGCAGATGCTTCCCATGAATTACAAACTCAAAATGTTGGAGAGTTTTTAAAAGTCCACGTAACTCTAACTAATCTAACCCACACCAACTAATGTTATGAGTTAACATAGAGAACAATAGATAAGTCAGCACAGAGAATCACTTGGAGTAACAGGGGGAAATGAGGAGGAAGTGAATGGATTCCACTTGTCCAGCCATTTCAGCCATTTCAGACCCACATTACGTGGCATGGTTGAAGATGATTTCACGGCTATTTCGGACTAGAAGCAAACATCTCTGTGTGAATTACCCGATGAACGCTGGAATGAGATTTTAAGGAAAGGAACTTGATGGTTGTGTTGGCATATGCCAGCAGCTGCTTTGACAGAAAGAATCTGAATTGCATGGATTCTTTAGATAATAGCATCTGCGCCAATACACTCTCAATGTACATGTGTCCCTACTGTGGAATAACTTCCCATCAACACATTCTCCCCAAATACTTCTCAGATGAAAGAGTGTACAACGTCGTAACAGCCTTCGGGTCCTTTGCGGATTCATTGCTTTGTCTTTCAGCTCTCAGTGGCTTTGGAAAAAAAAAACACAAAAATATGTTGTCTGAGTAATGCTGACAACTAGCTCAAGGTGAAAAGAGCTAATCTTAAATCATGCTCACGATTAGCAGCTGACAATTTGTCACTCCCCAGTGCCAGGACCTTACAGCCGGGATTATGACATCCTAGGCAGATCAAAGTCTCTCCCTGTCACAGCATTCATTTCTACCCATGTCAGCTCTCAAAAGCTGAGACATGCACTTGAAGTAACTGCAGTATCATCCCCAAGCCTCACCAAATCTCCAAGGCAAAAGTGTGACAGAGAGAGCGTGAGAACCAGCAGCTGCAAGGAGAGAGACGGGAAGAGAGGGAGAGGAAGATTGACAGTTTTGCTCTAATGCGTCCTGACACCAGCGAAGGCTGTCTGGGAAAAAGTAAAGTACATTACACAAACAAGGTGCCTCAGCCTAATACACAGAGCGGCCAGTGCTAAGACAGCTGCTCAGCTTGCTTTGAAAAGCAGTGATAAAGACTCTCTGTCGTCAAGGTGACGATGCGATCGCTTCTCCCGCAGTTGTTGGATGGTTTTTGTTTTTGTGATATGAAGTTTTTATTTGGAAATTGTGGTTTCTTTGGCTTTGGCTTTTATAATATGGGTTAGATGCAAATAGTACGGTAAAACCACCTTCTTCCATATTAAACATATTTGCTGTGGCTCAGCAGGACGATCCTCTCATCACAGGGTTGGATGTTCAGTCCAAGTTTTAAAGCTGTTTGGATAAAAACTATAGAAATGCAGCTTCTTACCAATCAAGGTGTGTGTTCTCCTCTGTTTCTACACTGTAGATTTCAGTCTAATTTCATTGGTCTGGTACAAAGTACTCACTGAAGTACTGTTTAAGTAAAAGATCTTTCACAGGAGACTTTTCAGTCTTGTTGACTGTCCACACTTGGCTGAATTCTGATAAATGGACGTCCACAGACTTTCATTGAGGTTCATTGTTCCATAGCTATGACAAGTGACAAGCTTCCTGTTAGTACTGGCTTCAGATCAACATCAACATTCAGTTCTTTGATGAGCTTTTTTGCGAGTCCTTGATCGTGGCCAGGATGGGGTACACTTTGTTCAGACACTTCATATGACACCCACAATCTATTTCTGCTAGCGAGAGCTTTAAATATTCATCAGTGATTGCCTTGCCAGGGAAAGGAGCTCTGAGCAAACAGGATGGTGGGCATTTGGCATCGCTCTGTAACAATCGCAGCACATATCTGTGCGATAATCAGAAATGAAATAGAAACAGAGAGCAGGGGAGTGTGTCTACCTTCAGATGAGTTTCTCTCTGCTGTTTGATCTCTGAGGGCGTCACACTTACTCTGTGTGTTTTCTCTCTGTGTGTGCATTCAGATAATCTTGGTGATGAGATGTATTTGAAATGTGCTCCACAAAGACAAAGCCTTTCATTCATGATGTTTGAATACCACCTAAGCCCCATGCCAGTTGTGAAGGGGTTTGTGATATTTTGATGGGAGCAGCTGACTCGCTGAATTCAGTCTCAGATGGTCGTACCTCATGGTCGAGAGCCCACTCTGACTCTGAACTGTGGATGTTCTCTTTGGGAAAATGTTTTCTGTCTGTCTTTTCCTTCAGCTCGGGCAGTGTGAAACTTAAGTTAATTAATTAAACTAAATGACATCAAATTAAAGCTAGAATATATAATCTTCCATCCATCCAATATATTTGAAGACTGATTCTATTCATTTATGTTTGCACAACTTTGTGTTCACTCGCACAGCTTTGAATGGATTTTATTGGCAGTGTCAGTGGGAATGGTTTTTATGAGACCTAACAGTGGCACAGAAGAAGCAGGTCTAGCCACAATTAATGTTTAACAACCCTATACCAGATGACAGGAAATTGCAGCGTTACAGTTACAACAGTATGTTAGTATGGTACGCCCATCCCGCAGGCTGCTTTAGGGCGAGATGTCATGTTTCTTGAAAAGACCAACCCAACGTTGAGTCCATCTCTCAAAACTGTCTCACCTCTCTACTCTGTCCTTTGTCCTGTTGGAGAAAAATCACAAATGTAGTGTCATTAATTTAAAAAGGCTCTGTAATTTTCTAAAACATCAGAACACTGTATTTTATAGTCAAACAGGACAGAATAGTGCACTAGTTGGGGACTATTTTCAGTGGTCGATTAATCCACATGTGGTGCTGTAGTGAGTATCTGGGGTGGTGTATATGTGGGGGCCCAGTCAAAATAAACTACAGCTTGTGTGCTCATGTTAAGGAAGGAACATGTCACACGGTGCAATAGTGTGGCTCACATATGTGTTTCTAATCATTTTTGGGTGACAATGCAGCTCTGTGACTCGGAGGAAAAAGGTTTGACACAACACTTTTTAGTGGAGACCTTCACTGTTGGTTTGGCTCTGCACATGGACAATAAAAACTAAAGGAAATCACCAGCCTTGTCTTTTGGAACGCAACATCATAATTCTGAAATAAAAGAAGCATCTCTGCATCATTTTCAGACGGAGCTCTTGATGTTGTCTGATCCACCTTGATGGAGTAACTTTTCTGTAGCTGGTGACATCAGTCGATTTTGATCCCAGACCTTAGGTGACATTGTCTTTGAGCACAAAGCTATCATTTGTTTCTGAAGCTCCAAATAGCTCAGCAGAATGAAAGAGGTGTACAGATCAATTTGAAGTGATGTCTCAGTCCCTATCAGTGGCTCATCTCTGTCAGCGAGGAGCCACACGGCTTCTGTTCAGCCTGCAGCATGGGTGGGATGTAATGCGTGGAGGATTAAAAGGAAAGGGTCAGAGAAAAAAAAAAAAAATAAGTGAATGGAAATTAAAATGATAAAATGATGAATTACTTTTTCCCTCTGCTACATATGACATTAAGCAGGTTAAATACTCTAGAACTAGAAATGAATATCCAAGGAACTGGAACAGCATATACCAAAGACAAGTTATAATACTGACATTGAGTAGTGATAAAAGAAAACGTGATGACTGGTAAGAAAAATAGTCTTAGTAGACTTTTCAGATTATTTTGTAAATTCTTTTCCATCATGGTTTGTTCATTGTAGTGTATTACAACACTGCTAGCTTGGTTTGATAGCCCGGTGTGAGTCATCCTGATTGCTGATGTTTCGGATCAGATTCTTGCGGATCAGTTTTTGGTTTAGCAGTAGTTACTGTGGTGATACTCACGGTAGAAGCACAGCTAAACTCAGCCATAGTTGTTCTCTTGCTTCTAAACACCAGCAGGCTGATGGTAACTGACATGTGAGAGCAGACTGGTCTTTCTGGGTCGAGGGCCTCAGAGAGACGAGCTAAAACGGAGCATTCCAGACAGAGGGTGAAAACAGGTACAACAGCACAGTATGAGAAAAATAATGTGTTTTTTTAACATTGAGGCATGTAAACCTGTTTTAGTGGACCCCCAAGATAAAATGATGAACCTATGAATGAGCATTATATGGGTATTTTAAGTAAATTTGATCCTAATATTCCTTGATCTATGCTATTTAGGTATTTTATATCACTGCATGTGGGAACGTGAAGAGATAAAAAAATGTTGGGGTTTGGTGATTCAGTGTATCTCTCAGATTACCTCTTCCACAAAGTCCACATCTGTGTGTTGTAGGCACTTACCCAAACAACTGCTGTCTGAAACCTGAAGCTGAAATGGATTAGCTAAAACTGTGACAAATGTCCTTTAGAAAAAAGAAAGAAAGAAAGAAAGAGAACATCCTTTTCGACCTTTAAACACGGCCTGATAATCTCTACGCTAAAGTAGAGGCAGCGTAATACAAAATGAAATATTCTCTCTTTTTAATGTTCTTCTTCATAATGTGATTGTTTCTGCAAAATAGCACAATTACCCACTGTCCTGAGAGTCGGGAATGGAGTGTAAATAATTCAGGTCCACCACAGAGGCTCCATCTAGCAAGACAAGCCTGCAGTTGACCTTCACTCCATACAAATGAGCTAAACTTTGTCAGGCCACAGGCTTTGGCCCAGACACACACACACACACACACACACACACACACATACACTCTGCTATGTTTCGTCAAGGATACGTTGGAATATTGTTGCTGGCTGAGGCAAAACTAAAAGGAAATGTCATCTTAGGAACATTTAATTTGAACATCATTCCTGGTGGCTTCGTGGAATGATCTGGGAGGTGACTGGCTTCCCGTACATTCAAAGAAAATGCATCGACACACACAGGACACTGAGCAGATGGGAGAGACGTTTTTATCAGGGAGATAGCGGGAGACTGTGCTGAAGCAGAGCTGCTGAACTGAGCTTTGACAATCTTCACCCTTTGATCTCCAGACGGCACATTTCAGGGACAGGAGGAAGCTTAATCCGATCCGTAGTAATGCAGGAACACTCTTCCTGTCCGCTTTTTTTTTTTTTTTCATTCAGGCTGAAATCAAAGCTGTGTGTCAGGGAGGCATTGTGATTAATCTGCAGGTTTTGCCTTTTTGGCACTTCCCCTGTGGGGCTCGGGGAAAACGAAAGGTCACGGTGGCATTGAAATGGCTGCTACGCATGCAAGGAAAGGCATGAATGTATGCATGTGGTGGGATTTTGATACAGGAAGGCGTTTGCTTGATGCTGAGTTGACCCACTAGAGCTTGTATGACATGGTAATCATACTGTTCAATGTATTCCCTGGGAATCTTTACCCCCATTTAAAAGCTTTGTTACGCTCCGATGTTAAGCTTTCTATTATCGCGAGTCCCTTGCGGTGCTTCTAAATATTTTAACAAATCCTTAATGTGTTTAATTTTTTTCCTCTAATCCAGCCATAGAGTTTATCAGACCCGGTCATCTCTCAGCTGTGCTGGCGGGTTTCAGAGCATAATTTTTCATGATGCAGGGGAGAAAAGGGATTTCGTGAATTTGCAGTGTGTTTGATCTCTGGCAGCTTTTCAGAGATTTGGTTCAGAGATTCAGCAGCTAATAGACCAGAATTGGAGTAAACATCTGGGCATGAAGGTAAATCCAAAACCAAACCTCGGAAAATCCGCATTCCATGTGAATAAGTGTTTTTAAAAAAAGACCTGATCCATAAGGGACGTACAAGGGGACAAACCTAAATCACTCATTTCTTCTGTCTTTAACAATTAAGGTCAAGGGGAAACACAGGATACTGATAAGGGGGTCAGACCAGAGGTACATTCTAATTCCCTCACTTGACTGCTCCTTCCTTGAACTAGAGATCGTTGCTGCCCGGCATCATGAGGGATGTTTCAATTTACTTGGAGGATCTAGCTGCATGGAGTGAACCCAGAGGAGATCTGAGTGAGGATACGAGAGAACAGCCATTACTAAGTCTTATACAGATTCACCCAGTTTTATGCAGAACCATCTGTATCACTCCCACATTTGATTTAAATCTGATTCACCATCTAGTCTGGTTAAGGTCTGGTTGACAAAGGAGACATTTACAGATGTCCTCATTTATCTTCTTTTAACCATATGTTATTTTTCCCTTTGATCTATATTATGAATATTATATTCAGGGGGAAGGATGATAGTCTGATGTTCTTCAGCAAGACTGCGCTCCTGTGAAAAAAAAACAAAACAACCCCATAGCTCATCTGTGCAGCAGCTCATTATGACCCGTGGTCATGTTTATAGTCAGGCGACCTCTAGCAGCCATTTTAATTATCACCAGAGCAAAGGAGGAAGTTGTTTGACATCGTATAAAGAGAAACAAAGTCTGCTTTGGGATTCAGGATCATCCAGTAAAACTCGTTCCACAACCTTAACCACGTTTTGTTATTGTAACCTTGATAATGAATGTCCAGTGCACCCCCTGCTGGTATGCTCCTACGGGTGGTATCCAAGGGTAGGGACAGACAGCTCATGTGATTATTTAGGTTGGAGGATTTGTTGCTTTCAGCAATAAACATGTGACAAACTGCAGTTTGATGTGAGATATATTAACATCATTTCCTCTTTCTCCAGTTTACAAATTATAAGACATTAACATCATGACCCTAATCATTTAATAATGATTTTTTTTACTATTTGTAAGGATAATTAGATAAGTTTGTCAGTTTCAAGTGATGTCCTCCTCCAGTGTTGTCCCTTATCATTGATCCTATTTGTGATTTTCATGGACTGGATCTCAAGGCGCAGTTGGGAAGAAAATGTGTCCAGATTGGAGGCCTCGAAATTGATTCTCTGCTTTTTGCAGATGATGCGGCTCTCTTGGCTTCATCAGACCATGGCCTCCAGTAGTAGAGTCAGCACCTCCAAGTCTGAGATGATGGTCTTCTGCTGGAGAATGGTGACCTTCTCTCTTCAGGTTGGGGTCAAGTTGTTGCCTCAAGTAAGGGAGTTTCCGTATCTTGGGGCCTTGTTCATGATTGAGGGTGAAATGGAGAGTGAATTTGAGGGGTGGTTTGGTGCAGTGTCAGCCATATTGTAGGCGTTGTACTGGACTGTTCACTGTGGTGAAACCAAGTGGATCTGGAATGCACAGCTGTCAGTTAACAAGTCGATCTACGTTCCTACCCTCAGCTATGGTTATGAGCTTTGCTTAGTGACTGAAAGAATGAGAATGTGAATACAAGCAGCACTCAGCATTATAGATCGGATAAGGGGCTCAGACATCCGGAGGGAGCTAGGAATAGAGTTGTGGCTCCTTTGCATCAAAAGGAGACTGGTGGTTCAGGGATCTGATCAGGATGCCTCCTGGGCATCTTCCATTGATGGTTTACATGAAACATCCAACTGATATGAGGCCCCAGGGTGGACCAAGAACATGCTGGAGAGAATGGAGATCTCATCTAGCCTAGCAACGCCTCGGGATACAGCAGGAGATCTGGACTTTCTTGGTTAACCTGCTGCAACTGCAACCTGACCCCGGATAAGCAACACAACATTTACATTGCTTTTAACAATAATTTAAAAAAAAAAAAACTGTACTTAACTGTACTTCTAAAAAATGTAGCAGGAAAAGATGAGGAGGAAGTGAGGAATGAAACAACCATGCATTGTTTATAGCTTGGTATTCTGTCTGTGTATGATGGAAGATGTCAGATTAGCGGAGCTCATTATTCCTGTTTTTCAGTTTCATGTTTGATTCTTGAAATGCATCACGGTGCATTCAAAACACTATTGTGCCACATCAGTTACAATATGATGCAATTCTTTTTTACAGATCAGTAGTCATGTAAAGGGCTTCACCAAACACCCACCCGTTCTGCCTCTGGCTACAGAGCTGTGGTGCTCTGAGTTCACGTCTTGCCAGCATTGTGTATTGTAGTAGATGGCATACGATGTGTTTTTAGCCTGATGGACATGGGTTCAAACTCAAACTTGTCTGCCTCAGTCTGTGTGATCTCAAAGTTAATACCTGAACCGTTCCTTTACAAAATATCTATAGGATCACAGGGTTGTACTCTTAAGATGCAGGATTGAGACCCTGCTGCTGCTGTTGTCATGTCAGTGTTATCAGTTCAGGTAAAATTGTGTTCGAGAGGAGCAGCACGTCCTTGACATCACACTAACATAAATATACATCCCACATCAAAGCCTCCTGTGAGTCTCCCAGCAGTAAAAGCTCCTCACCTCTCCTCTGGCTGTTTTGCTTGTGATTTAGATACTGAGGCTGCTGTGAGAGCTGTGAGCCATGGCATGGCTTCAGGCGTCCAATTGGAGGTTCAGTTTACTTTGCCGAGTCGGTGATGTACCACCACCATCCTTCCCTCTCTCCCTCTCTCTCTCTCTCTCTCTCTCTCTCTCTCTCTCTCTCTTTCTTTATGCCCTGCTGCAGAGGCCCACTTGGTATTTTAGGCACATTCCCAAACAGTTTAATTCCTCTCAGACAGTTTGAAGGTCTACTGCCTCGATCAATAGCCATCATTTAAATTAATCCCCTGCCCTTTTTTTTTGACACACTAAAGTTGGCTGGATTAGATAGATGATGTGAGCTGGCTATCAACTTACATTCTCAGCCTCCTTTTTTAGGGATGCCTTCTTTATTGAGGGCTTTTCTGTCGGCAGTGTGAGAGGAAGTGTGTCGTTATTTGATAATTACAACCTTCTCACATTAAATGTGAGAGGTGAGGGGCATGGTGAAAATGGAACATTTACACATTGACGGAGACAAAGCGTGTCTACATTCCCCTCAGCTGCTGGGAGTTGGAATTATTATTTACCTCTGATGTGCTCTGTCTATTAAACATGCCGTCAGTACATCCTCACTGAGGAACAGTAGGGACGGATGTGTAGTTTTAGTAGCTGCATCGGTCAGTTTACAGTTCAGGAAACTGATCAGCAAACAGAGAGCTGTGACTGGAGAATCAAGCCATGGAACAGCACAGATGCTGCCTTCTGTCATGGATTGTTAAAAGTTGTGAGTGGCTTCGTTACAGTTGCTGTTCAGATCTGTCTGACAAGCTGCACGATCACTGAAGGTGTATATCTCCATCCACACGATCCGCAGACCAAGTTTATGTCCACGCTTTAATGCCACAGCAGGAGTTACATGCACATGTTACAGAGAGACTTGTCCTCTCTGTCCTATGTGTCATCCCACTGAACAACTTACAGCCTCTGCTGTGACCTCCGACCTCCGACATATTGTCCAGCAATACTGTTTCAAATATATATCCAAGTGTGCTTCTGCATCCACAAAAAAAGTTTGTAGATATGATTTTACACACACACACAAAATAAAATGTGTTTGGTGTATAATGAAATGTTTGTGAATCATGGATTTTAGATTTTCTTCTGTGGGTTACAAATAATAAAATCCAGTAGAACCTTGGATAAAGCTCAGATTGGACTGTCTCATGTAAATTGCACATGTGCAGCCTTAGATTAGAAACGGAACATGAGTCAGATGAATTGGGTTTTTGATTTGCTGACAAATATAGAAAAAAAAATGTATGATCGACTCAAGAGTAACACAACAAGATAATTTCATTTTGTACTCTGTCCATAAAAAACATTGTTTCCTTGCTTGTACATAGTGTTGTTTTTAATGTTTCCTATGATTGATTACCTCAGTCAGTAGGCCAACTGTCTCTTCTTCTTGTTTTTTTCTTACCCAGCTTTATTATCCTAATCCTGTGTACCTTCTCCAGTAAGCACATCCCTTATTGCACTGGGTTACACAATCAAGAAACAGCACATGTTCTAATATCTTCATTGAGTATTGATTGAATCTAAATGACTTTTCATCTGATTCTGCCCTGGAAGGGTTTCTCATTAAGTGTCCCAGCAGTGATGAATGATATGCAGGCAACAGAGGCTGGATTGAAGGGAAGGAAAGGGGGGGAGGGGGGAGGGGAGGTCATTACTGAGCAGCAGATTTGAAAGGACATCAGGTCTTCGTGAATGTTCGAGGAAGAATCTCATTCTATCAGAGAGGGGGAAATGAGAGGGATGGGAAAATAGAGTGCAGGCCAGGTTAGAGGATGAGAGATGTGCAGAGATTTTCTATTGCTGAGGCCAGTCACTCGTCTACACTGCAGCTCTTGTTCTCTCTGAGCAGTGAATGAGATGTGTTCTCCCCTCCCCTCCTAAACCTCACTGTCCTCCCTCCATGCCGAGCAGCTGCATCTCTTATCTTTCATTACTTCACCTGTGGACATGGAAAGAGCAAGTCTGCATAAATCAATGTATAAAATCCTAAAATAGCGATTGCCACATGTAACTGTGCTCTGTCCTGTTTTCCCCTGGCAGGAGCCGCTGTCGGTCGTCAGGGCAACTGGCTGCAAACTTCTGAAGCTCAGTGACTAATATGTTGCATCTCATATTTGTTTCATCTGTACAAAAAGAGTAATTACAGGCAGTTATGTGCTGGAATTATTTCTTAGCTAGATGCAGTGACATCCTGGAGTCTTATGGTCCATAATTTGGACCTGGCTGTTCTTAATTTTCTAACACTAATTATGTTGAAGGAACACGTTATATACAGTATTTTAACAATATAGTTCTCTGTTGCCTGGTGAAGGTCTTACAGCTATGAGCCTTCTTCATGCTGCTGTTTCCATGATTATTCCCTGTACAGTGTGTTTAACTTTGTACTTAATGTTCATTGGCTATTGTAGGGATGAATGGCAGTGTTAGACTACCCTTCCCTTTGTGCAAAAGAAAAGCTCTTTTATTACTAAAGCTATGCTTTGTTATTGTCAATAAAGCACTATTCAAAGAGGAGAGAGTTCATGCTATGAGCGACTTTAGCTCACCACAGTACTGCTGCTGCCATTCGCAGATACTGTAAAGAAACACAAACATGTTGACGTTAAATGTTGTAGTCACTGAACTTAAGCTTGTAGAATGTCTAGACTTAACCATGGACATGTCAAAGTGCCAAACACTCAAAAGCATTATTGTGAAAAGCATGACCTATTTTGTCGATTAGGTTGGAGGAGCATCATAAGACTCTGCACTACTGATAAAATACAACTCACAGATTTTTGCTTTAAACACATCATCAGCACAGTATCTGTGTATGAAATATGCCACCTACTGCAGCAGCCAGTAAACAGGACCCTACAGCAAACCACTTAGCAACAATCAGTGTTCTTATTGACGTGTGACGGTGGGCATTAGGTATCTCTCTTCTCAGTGTCAATAGACCAAATTGTGAGGATCTTTCCCAGGAGTCCATGTGTCGTCATGGACACATGGGTGTCAGAGAGAGGTGGTGAACAGACTAACATCAAGGCAACTCCAGCAGCGTGGGTGGGGTTTACGCCAGATACTCGTCTGATAAATTTGAAAATATGCCATTCTGCTGCTAATCTATCAGGGCGGTTACTATTTGAGTGTGTGTATTCTGGGGATTGGGAATCGATGGGTGCTCACGCAGCAGTTCACCCATGATGTGTGTGGATGCAGTGGTACACACACAATCTCAATGAGCATCACATATAATATCCATCATGAAACATATATGAGCCAGGATTAGAATAAACAGAACAAGAACATTTCTGGAGAAGCTGTGAGTGTGTCTGCTGCTTGAGACTGCTCCTGACCCTGACCAGTGTCACTACTGCAAGACTACACTCTGATGCAGCTTTCACTTCTTTTAAATTGAGGCTAAATACTTTTCTGTTTGCTGCTGCATTTTGTTAAATCAACTTTGACGCCTTTGATTCATTTCTTGCATTGAGCTGTAACTTTTATTCAGGGTCATCTACTTTCTACCACCTGATGAGTTTCAAAAAAACTGGTGCTGGTTTTAAATGTCAAGCTAGATCTGCTGTCACATAAGAATCAAGCCCCCAAGTGCAGATGCTCACAGCTACTTCAACAGGAAACTGTTTAGTTCTGTTCAGATGCAAGCAGTGTGTGACCACCAGTGTCGGTTTCTGGACATAGTTGTTGGTTACCCAAGATCAAGTCTATGGCTTCAAGCTACAGTACATATAATCAAACTAAACAACAAAGGCTGTACTCTCTACCAATTTAAATTTGCAGAATATGTTTGTACTACACAGAACATGTATGCTAAGCAGGACAAGTACCTAAGAACATATTCTTTTGGATTGTGCATGTGAAAATATAATTTTTTTTCTGTCACAATCTGTGCATATTTATAGAAGCTGAATTTCTGTGCATGTGGCTCACTCTCACTGTGCTGTAAAGATGCTGACGAACATAATGTTGCCGTACAAATGAAAGATTATCCACAATACTATTGGAGTGCAAACATTTCCACTAGCTTTGATTAAATGACTGCCCCCATGTGCCATGATGTGGGGCTGTAGCAACGCTAAATGACCCTCCACTCTGTTATCCATTCATCATTTCAGGCATAAATTATTCCTTTATATCTCTGTTTCAACAGTTAATCAATGCGAGAGGATACAGGGACAGGCTGGGACAACATTTTACCACTGATTTCCCTGTGCACGCATTTTCAGGTCAGCAGCAAAGCAGTGGAGAAAAGCAGTCTATCTCAGGTGAAGTGTCATTAAGGTTGGTAGCCATTTTTCATAATCCAGTGGAGCTCCAGAGATCAATACTTGTGTGTGTTTGAAGGGAGGGGGGGTGGAGGCTGTTAGTGGCCCTCTAATGCAATTTAATGCAAGATGACCACAGTAATGACCAGGAGAAGTGGAAGCCAAGTGTTCCTGGGAACCAGAGGTTTATCTTATCCATCCACTATGAATTAAAGAGGAAAACAACACAACAAAACACTTGATTTGGTCCAACAAATACACCACATCACGTATTTACTTACCTGCTTATCTGCACTGTCTGCTGTTGGTTTAAAAACACTTATAAAATTATACAGGTGGAATCCTTCTCTTTGGGAAAATGCATCTGTTAGGTAAAGCTACTACAGCAGCAGTGAGTGAAGCCTCTGGAATGACCTGCTTTTCTGTGTTAATTGGTCATAAGATGTGATCCCATCTTCATCTAAGGTACAACTATAGATAAGAAACAATGTGCTTAAACTAACAACACATGAGCAACTCTATTGAACATTCACAGTACTGACCATTCCTTGTCAGTACATACGACCACCATGGTCTACAAAGCTGGACAGCAGCTCTGTTTCCTGAACACACTGAAGAAGTTTGGCATGAACACCAGCATCCTCACCAACTTCTCCAGGTGCACCATCATCGAGAGCTTGCTGACGGACTGCATCATGGTCTGGTACAGGAACTGCTCTGCCCACAGAGAGTGGTTGAGGCAACACAGCACATCACTGGCAACAGTCTCCCAGCCATTCAGGATCCACCAGCAGTGCCTAACCTATATCTATATAATCCACATCACATATTTACTCTCCTGCTTGTCTGCTCTGTCTACTGCTTATATAAAAATGTACTATAAACCATGACTACTGCTACTGAACCAGGACTGCTACTTACTCAATGTGCAATACTGTTGTACAGACTTTTATACATAAATCCTCATTTCCATTCTCACACATTTCATAGTACTGTTGACCCTGTGTTAACCAATATATCACTAGTTAAACTGAACTGAACCATATTCTTGGATGTCTGGTGTGAACGGGGTCATTCCACAGAACCTCTGCTGGAGAAAGCAGCTCTGATTATTGGCAGCTCTCCCATGAAAAACATAAAGAACATACACTGGTGACCATAGTGAAATGTCTGAGGCCAGAGTGGGCGATGTGGAATCCTGTTTAAAACTTCTGGCTTAGGATAAGAGTAAATGTATTATTATTATTCACATTGGCAGTAACGACACCTGATTACACCAGTCAGAGGTCACTGAAATCAGGAGCACCTGGATCTGCCACTACTACTCAACACTATTAATGTTGTTATTATTATTATTATTAATTGGTGCTACTATCTTTGCTGCTTATTGTCAGTGTTACATATTATTGATTATTACACCTATCCCTAAGTATCCCTGTTATTACTACTTTTTCTGCTGTGTCTCTCCTCCCTCGTCTTTCTCGTTTGTCCCCAGTTTGTCTCTCTCTCTGTTTGTGTGTGTGTGTGTGTGTGTGTGTGTGTGTGTGTGTGTGTGTGTGTGTGTGTGTGTGTGTGTGTGTGTGT
>JBBMJY010000009.1:21194517-21207197 GCA_037833715.1 Toxotes lorentzi | reverse complement strand
TTAAAGTGGACATCCTGGGCTTTCTTGTGATGCCCCAGTTGTGGGGGTGTGGCCAACACAGCAAATGTACTGTCTTTTCAAAATGTCGGGAATTCCAAATTCCACATTTTAAGAGAGGTAAGTCATTGATTTTTGCAGATATCATATTTCTGTTGCTAAAAAACAAGTTGACTTCAATTTAGTAAGATTTATTTAAAGGCACAGTAATTTTAACCCTTTCAAAACACAACATTTATTCAATGTCCTTTGTAGTGGACATCAGGAGTTACTAACCCCCATTTTCAATACAGTAAGGAGCAGAGGGCTAAGAGAGCTAGAGAAGATTTTGCTAAAAAATTGCGGAGGGAGATTCAGATTTAGAGCTGTCTGAAGATGAGGTGGAAGAGGGCCAGAGAGAGGAAGAAGATGAAAGTTCAGAGGAGGATATTACAGCCAATGAGGAGCCTGTGCCTGAGCCGAGAAAAAGTGATGTCACCCATCGTGTGTTATGAATCAGGAGCAATGTGTAAACTAGGATTTGAAGTTTATTGGTATTACAGTGTCTAGAAAGGGAAATGAAAGCAGTTTTAGTTCACTGTTCACACTGTTGATCAAACACTCACACACACACACACAGAGGCACAGCACACGTCATTTAAAAGCCTCATTTGGCAAACTACTGACCCTGTTGTTTACATATATCTGCTAAAAATGCATTAAACTTATACGTCTCCTTTCTTTATCACTTAAGTTTCCGAATTAATCAGAATTGGAAGCTCTCTAACTACTTCCAGCAGTACATTGATGAGAGTTTATTTGAGTATTCGGACATTCTTGGGCGTTCAGCTAAGTTTTAATTAAATAATACCCCGGTTTGGTAGATTGAAGAGTTTTAATTAATTTTAACAAAATATGTTCTCTCCTTACACTGTAGCCCTGATTTGCTGGCTGGCATCTTCTATCTTTGCACACAGACCAATTGACAAATTGCGATAGTAAAGGTCAGACCGAAGTGCTGATTCCCTCCTTCATTTAAAATGATATCCATAGAAATAGTTCAGAATTCAAGTGTTCAAATATGTGTTCTTAATGTAACTATTTTCATCTACATTAATGTTCATGAAATGAAAATCATTTTTAAAAGAAATCCATACAGAAATGGTTTCAGTATCATAACATTACATCATTACATTCTGTATCAAGAAAGACCCGATGTCCACTACAAGGGACAGTTGATAATGTTGCAACAGGATTCTTTGAACCACAATACTTAAATTATCATAAAAAAATCAAATTTTTTTATGATAATATTTCTGCTTCATGTTAGCAGGAAGAGACTTGGATGGAAACAGCAGTGACTGATCTGGATGTGGTACCAGAAGAGATGGACAATCAAGGTCATGCAGATGAGGACATCTCTGAAGGTCCACCCTCTATGAGAGCAAAAGACTCTACTTTGTACTTTGGCTGACCTACTTGGTCAAACATATGGTGCAGGTACTGCGAATAAACACAGAACCACACAGAACCAGGCAGAGGAGGAGATGACTAAATACACGGAGGCAGCTCCCCTGTCACTTTCTGGAGGCAATCCACTGAACTGGTGGAAGGAGCACCAGAGCGAGTATCCACTTTTGTCACACCTTGCAAAACAATACCTATGTATCCCAGGGACAAGTGTCTCCTCTGAGCGGGTTTTTTCTCCTGCAGGAGATACAATCACTGCACAGAGGAGTGTCCTTAGCTCAGAACATGTAGACCAACTTTTGTTTCTCAACAAAAATCTTAAATAGAAATAGGCCAGTGAGGCTGACAGTATAGGCTACATTTCTGTTTCTGTTGTTTAATCATTGTGGATTTTACAATAGTAAGTTATTTAAGTTAGTTCTGGTAAGTTTTTGTAAGCTATGAGCCAGTGATCACTTAACAATCAGTGAGAGCGGACACTGTTTTGTTTGGAACAAAAATGCCTTTATCTTTTGTCCACGAGCTGAGGCTTGAGGGACTCTTCATGTTGAGTGAATAGAAATTACAATAGACCTTGCACTTACAACATTATGGGAAATTGTTTTTGGGTTTTTTTTTTTTTTTTTTTTGCTCTGGGTTAATTAACTGAAGTTGCCAAATTGTAATCTAGGTCTGTGACCAGTGAGTCTGGGGAGATACTGGACTTTCTTTTTGTTTGTTTTTTTTTATTATATTTTAACAAGACTCTTCTATGCATGACCTACAGGTCACTGCACTTTATGTTAAATCTGAATGTAAGAACACTTGAATACACTTATATTATCAAGTTTATAGAGAAGTGTGCACTGAATGTTCAATAAATGAATGTAGCTGGAATGTATTAAGTGTTAAAATGATTTAAAACTGTTTGATAATTCAGTGATAAATGAGCCTGCCTTTTATTAGGTGACCTTTTTCTAGAATTAAATATTGATTTATTGCAATACAGGGCATCATATATTGTTACTGTATTGATATCGTATTGAATCGTGGCGCACTGCATTGTATCGAGGTACATATCGTATGGTGACCCGTGTATCGAGGTACGTATCGTATCATGACAGCCTTCACGATACCCAGCCCTAGTTGCTACTCTCTTGTCTCAACAAGAAGTTGAGTTGATTGGTTGTTTGCTTCATGCCTTACCTGTGGTTATGTACAGCAGTGCTCTGCTTGCCAGTTTGGTTTGATTTAGTTTATTCTGGTGTGACAGTCATTAAAATGCTACACTATTACCAGCAGACAAGTAAGTAATCTTATAACCATATGCTGTATACAAACAATCTATTTAATTGTGCAGGGTAATCTGGCCCCAACAAGTGCACTACAAATACAATACAAACTAGACCTGCAGGCAGGTGTTAATGGGGTCCAAGACCCCCATGCAGTTCACACCCAGCTGCCCGCTGAGGCGATGCCATTCCACCAGTGCTGTAATGTTTCTGAGCGTGGATAGCCTGGTCTGCTGTAAAACCCTGGAGTGAACCTGTTGCGTGTCACCCCAGGTTTTAGGGTAAGTGACTGTGTGTGTGTTATTGAGGCCACTGAGCTCCTGGGAGCACCCAAAGCTTCAAAAACAGTTTCATACCTTTGCCCTGATCTATTCCTTCCCACAGTTTTATTGTGGAGGTCTACAGAGAGTTCTTGGTCTTCCTGACATGCAGTATAATTTGTGTGAAAATAGTGTGACTTTCTAAACTATTAATATCTAAACTTTCTAAACACATAGGTGGACTCAGGTAAGACAGTCAAGTTCTAGACGCATCGTTTCAAGGATAATTAAACCTTAACAACCTTAGTCTTTAACCTTCCTATGCCCTCAGTTTTAATGTTTCTTTAATGTTGAATTTGAAAATGTAACTAATGTTGCAGCTGCCCGTAAACAAAAAAAATTGAGGATAAGCTAGTTTACTCATAGCTTTAGGCTTAGCCCAGGGTGCACAGCAGCATACACACCTCACCCCAGTCTGAGTGTCATCTTGTCTGCTGCTGATGTCAACAGCTCTCTTTCTCTCTCTCTAGCTGCAGTTTTCTACACTTTCATAAAACCCACATGCCCAGCAGGGTATGACTTCCTGTTGTTTTAAAGTTTGACCAGTTTTCCATCCAATGAAAAGATAATCCCGGGAAAAAAAAGTAGACCTGACATTTCCCTTAGAATTATGTCACAACTGCTCGCAATTTGCTTTTCAAGGCTGATCACTGCTATTCACAGAACAAGTACTTGACCATGATAGACTGCTTTACATTCTCACCACCCTGCTGGGTTTAAAGTGGAGGAATCTTACTGCTGCTTTCCAACCAACACATTGATCAGTACAATGATTTGTCTGACCAAGAGTTTCCATACTTTTCATCAACTTTGTTAGAATTTACTTACTAAGTTTCACCTCTCATATCATCTTTAATGCATTACATATGATAGGGTGTTAAGATTCTGTGACTACCATTTAAGGATGGATTATCAACTGATGCTTTAATTCTGATTAAAGAACCTGCAGATAATTGATCATACATAAGATGCAAGCTTGGAAAAGTAGCATTAGAAACAGTATAGTTAAGGTAGGGGATTAAACTGACTAAAGACCGTGTCATGAAAATGAGAACATATTAAACCAAACTATTGTGAAAGAAAGAGGAAAGCAAGGCAGAAAGAGAGTGACTGAGGGTGAGAGCACACCAGCAGACCACCACAGAGTGATCCGCTGGAGTGGAGGATGTGGCCAGAAGAAAGCCTGAGGGCCGGAGCCCAGACCAGCATGATTTTTACATCCAGCAGAGCCTCAGAGATTGGCAACACTGCTCATCTTTCCTTCAGCAGAAGAGGAGCAGGAAGATGGGGAACAGGAAGACAGACCAGGGGCATGGGCATATGGAACAGTGGAATATTGAGAATCTGAGGGAAGACACGGAGGAGGGGGGCAACCGGCATCAGTCAACAGGAAGAGTGGGAAAACAGAGAAGCTGCAACTGTTTCCCAATAGCTTTTATTCTGTTCACATTAGACAGTGACAACATACAGTTAAAGAGAAAATCAGAGTTATTTCTGTATTATGACACATGTGCTGTCAGATATTCATGTGGGTGAAGGCTGTGACAGAGGAGGTGCAACTAAGAAACCTCTCTGCCATAAAAACTGGTTTATATACAGCAGCACATTTTCTTTTCCTGTACCAAAAAAAAATAATTTGCTCTCATCACCATGGCTTCAGACTTCAAACTGTAAAGATGAATGATGTGCTAAAAAAACGGGATCAGTTCAATTTGTTTCATTCTGAAACAAAGTGAGAGTGAGATGAGAAGACCAATATCAGTATCTCATGTCTGTGTGTTATGAAAGCAGTTGCAGTAAACAGCTAGCCTGGCTGTGTCCAAAGACATAAACCTCCTAAGATCATTAATTAAAAGTTATATCTTGTTTGTTTTTAGAAATATAAAAGTTATATATTGTCTCTATTTCTTGTCTTGAAAAAAAATCTCTCCTTCTTCTTTTTTTTTTTTTGTTATGATGGTATCTTGTTTTCTTGTGTCTCAGGAACAAAACAAACCCGGTAAAAGCAATCAGCGCTTCCTGTTCCTTTATGCTGCACTTTATAACAAGCACTTTGATTAGCTTCTCCCTACCCCTGCTGGTTCCTGGTGAGTTAACAGTGTCTCAGCTGGTCTTCAGGCAGAAAGAGATTCACAGCTTCCACTCCTTGCAGCCCAGAGTGCCCGTTTAACTTGTTGTACGTCAGTCTCTCCATCCTCCTCCTCACTGATGAGGTGTTGCACTGTAAGTGGTGTTCAGATGTTAAATATGAGATATTGGTTGGTGTGAGTGCATTTTCTGGATTTCATAGACCTGGATTCCAACTTCAAGGCTAAGTGATTTACATTTCTGTGTAACTACAGTAAATATCAAGCCTTTAGCTTACAAATTGTGCTATAGGCGGATCAAAAGGTTTCATTCCCTTTGGAGCGTTCTCCATGAGATGCAGTATACTGTGTTCAGTGTCAACATCTCACCTGAGTGTTCAAAAAGTGTTCATCCTCAGGGGAGCAAGGATACCCACAGCAAACTTCGTTTAACCTATCGACACCTTTTCACAGACAGGGGTCACCAAAATCATTACTAATCAAATTCTGGAGACCCTATTCATAATTCATAGCAGTCTGAGCAGAGTTCTGCTGCAGTGGAACAAAATATTTATTTTCTTTCAGAGAAACTGAAGAAAACTGCTCTGTTTTTCAGAGCTGTACTCTGCAATATCGAATCTTACCTTCCTGCTCAGCAGCAGCTCCCGCTGTCTGGCTGCCTTTTTCCACACCTCTCCCTCACACCAGGCTGCATGGGTTTCCACACAAGTAGGACAGTGACTGATGCTAATACAAGATGTATTAATAAGGTTGGATCACTTTCTGCTCCAATTATTTACTGGTGGGTTGGACTTGGCGAGATCATTCCTCATCAGGTGGCGCTGGGCCGAGTAACGAGATTAATGGATCCTCTGCTCCTTCGGATGAATTACATATGGTTTGCATCAGATAGTTCTTCTGGGACCACCCGTCTGGGGAAGAGTTTGAGCTGCAAGGAATTTTAGATTTTATGTCACTGGGGCGAACTTTGCATATGGGGCTGAAACTGAACATGTATAATTGCAAATGTGGAGCATTTTTTATTTTTTTATGACATGTCAAGTTGATTTTGTTTCTATGTTTAAATCAGAAATTTGCATCAGGCTGCGGTACAATCTGGGCAGCATCCAACGCCCTCCTGATGGTGAAATCCTGATGGCCTGTTCCTGACCAGGTAGTTCACAATAAAGGCCCTCAGTGTGATGGAGCACAGCCGATGTTTGTGAGCTGTGAATGAACAGTCAGAGTCGTCGACATACGCACAGACGAGCCATTCATCAGAATGCATCAACCTTCATATCAAATTCAAACCACTTATACTACATTACTCATCAGTCCAAAGAATACAGTTGCTGCTGTATTATGTGTGGCAGATTCATTCATTCTGACAGATTCCAGTGCAGTTTGTTTATTTGTTTTCCAGGGAGAGCTGACGTCCTGTTAAATTAAACTTCATCTGTACCTTAGTGAAAAAAAGAAAAACATCTCTGCAGTCATATTACATTATGATCCAGTAGGATCCAACAGCTCTCAGCCTGTCAGTGAACTTTCGCTTTGCTTTATTCCAGCACATTTCACTGCTGGACCTTCCACGAGAACCAGGCAGAATTTCTTCTGGTGAGAAACCGTTTTGTTTTGTCCTTTTATTTCTTAATTTGAATTTAAACACTGAAATATCTTTCTGCTTAGTGATTTTTATTTCAGGGCCTTTTTTTTTTAGCCTGTTTTTGAGGATGTCTCTTGGGAGACAATGTCAGAGTCCACCAGAGCTGTTTTTAACTCGTCCAGTGAAATATCTCGACACCCACCAAATGGACCGAAACAGTATTTTGGACAGAGACACATGGTGATGACAAGTACGTGCAGTGTGTCTGTGCTTCTGTGACAGCTCGGTCTCTGACTGACCTCAAACAAGTGCAATTCTTTCTATGGTTTACCCTCGAGCCCTCTGTGTTGTTAGCACGTTCATGAGTTGGCTTCCTGCAGCCTTAGCTGGAATTTTTCATTGAAATGAGCTGACTTTATGAACATGTCGCAACTTGCACCATCAAAAGCAAACGTCTTGTGCACACGTGTTTTCACAGTAACTTCCTATGCAATGATTCCAGTTTGTGTTGTGTCCAGTTTGAGCACAAAACAAACAGGAGAAAAGCTGGGGATGGGGGGTGGGGTGGGGGCATGGGGGGTGTTAATCCACCGGGATTCTGTGTGTGCACCTCTACCAGCAGGTGTGCTGTATTTGTGCACACCTGAACGCACACGTACACACTATTCCACATTCCGGTGGCAGGCAGATTCGCTCATCGCAGGGTCATGGCTTGTCTCTGGTCCAGTGCCACTGATAGATAGAGCACACAAAAGAAAGACTTGTTTTAATGAATGGCCTCTTTCTTGTGTGTCTGCATGCAAAGCGAGGAGAACATACAGCTCTGCCTCCTTACATAGCCAGACCTGAGCTGGGGGCTTTTGGTGGTGGTGTGTTAGGGGGGGTGCTGCCTCCAGAGCTGGCAGACGCTTATTGTTATTATTCTCCCCACAGGAACCTGCAGTCCTTAAACAAGCCTAGGTATTGTATTATTAAAAGGAGGAGTGGAGGGAGGGATGTATGGATGGATGAGGGGAGCATATGTATGAGGAGGCCATAGGGAGTGAAGACGGGTGAGGAGGTAAAAATAAAGTGAGATGTTTGCAATCAAGGGAGGTAACGCTGCTGCCTTTACACCCTGTCCATCTTTGAAGAGCATCCACTTATGAAGTGTTTTTGCAGGACTGTGTGCAGATGTAAACAGCTGCCATGTCAGAGAACATGCTGTTTATTCAACCTCCACACCTTATCACCCAGCTTGTTTCACATACTCCCATCAGCCACTGCATTAATACTAGTTGCTGCTTTTAATGTTGCGGCTGATTGATGTACATTTCATGGCTGAAATGATTGGTAAATATTATTATCCTCTTGGAAAGAGGTCTTCAGAGATGGAATCAGGATGTGACAAGACTGAAAGCAAGGGAAAGCAACAAGTCCTCAGTTCACCACCTTTAAAGTCACAGATTAACACACTGCATTTTGTTTGTTTGTTTGTTTAATCCATTCAGAAACAGAAGTGTAAAACTTAAAGTTTGTGGTTTTAGAGGGAGCTTATTCTTTAGCATCTTCCAGATACTGTCAGGTTATTAACTCGGACGCTCACTAAGATGACACGACTTTCAGGAAGTCTGTGGCATGTCTGCCACTGTTTGACAAGATGATACTTAATCAATTTAAACTCAACGTGACAGGGAACATGTAAGGGCTCTGCACGTTGTCACTAACATACCAAACAAAGTAAGAGAAAACTAGATGGAACAACACCTGGGCAAGATAATTCCATCTGTGTACCTGTTTAATGTATTTTGGACAGGTTGTAGTTTAATGGTTGTCACAATGTTCCCGTGGCCCTAGACACTGACAGTATGGAGAGCACGCTTATCATCCCAGCATTCATGGAGTTGTCATTGACAGTGCAACCATAGCAACAGTGTCAGAGTGGAACGTACGAGCAGAGGGTTGCAGATGATGTGGCTATTCCTCACTGCTTACTCACTTACTGAGTTCATATATATATATTTTATAAAAAAGCAACAGTGGTTTGACTGCACACCACAGCTGACAGACATACTTGTCTTCCAAGATTCCCTCCTGGCCATGGAATTTCCGGAATTTTACTGATGCCGTCAGGATTATGACACCTTGGGACTGGAGACTGTTCTATGCTTTTACTGCTGCATGTCATGGAATATCTTATTTTAATAGACCTATTTCCTCTTTGACGTTTCCTAATAGACCTTCCTGCCTGTTTTGCCACAGGACTAATTAGACTGTAGCCTAAAATGAAAGGAATGATTCATTCATTATTAAAACCCCTCAAATCAAAAAACTGCAGGCCTGCTCTCCAGGTAGCTGCTCTCCATGTGGGATTTGACTCTCTCACTTAGTACGTTTTCTAATCCCTTCAAGCTCTTCCAGTGCACGCTTGTTGGTGCATGGTACAGTACGGCTCTACCTCCCTCCCACACTGAGTGCTCTTATCACAGAAAGCCCCATGGACCCAGCAGCTGTCAACACCCTGCACCTCCGTATCTGCTCTCTGCTCACAATCACCTAAACACTGCCTGGGCTGCATGCTGAATTTCTCCCTTCATTTATAATGATCTAACACTGCAGCAGGCAAGGTCTGATGTAAACTACAGGCATCTTCTGAGCTTAAATCACAAGCCGGGGGCTGCTGCAGAGAAGAGTATCACATCCCGGCTAATTAACAGTCAGTAGATTCACCCTGTTTGCCAAACACTTACTGCACTTAAATGGTGATAGGAAATGTTTGCACACAGGATGAGATGAATCAAAACTGTGAGGAATAAGAACATTTAGCAGGTCGGTTGATCAGCTTGATTCACTTGCTTGATGTTTCTGACTTTCTAAGCTCAACTTGTGCTGTGTAATTGTGGGAATTACTCCAGAGTAACAGCTTTAGAAAACCAATCATACCTCGTGCGTTCACATTTCAAATTAAGGTGTCAAGAAGAAACCGTGTTGTTTCTTTGCACCTCTTACACCTGCTCTTAAAGTCTCTGACAATATTCTGGATCCCCAGAGGATGATTCTTAGTGGGCATTACCAGCCACTGTCAAACTAAACATTACACCACCCTGCTCCCTACAGAAAAGTTATCCTCTCGCTCCTCCATCAGGAAAAAGAAATTGAACTTTAAGGCACTGAAAGGCACTGGGGTTGTAATGACCCCTGAAAGGCATTTTCCTGTGGGAATGTGTAATGAACATTTCAGCTTCTAGGATCTGCTGGCAGAGCTTCACACATTTCAAAGGGCCTAAACTGTAGACTTAAACATTTCTGCTGGTTGAATCTGCTCATTGAAAGAGTTAACTTGTAGCTGCTGAATGTTTTGCTTCTTTTCTGCAGTGCCTGCCGTCCAGCATGTTCTTAAAAGTAATTTACTGTTGGCCCACTCTTGTTTATGCACTGGCCCTGAGATTGACGACCACATTACCCGCTCTAAACCAAACAGCATGGGGAAAAAGAAATAGCCACACACCCCGCCTGCAGCTCCACACATACATTACAGTACTCTGACTTCCACACTCAGTGCTCATGCACACTCTGTTTCAGAGTGAGCCCAGTGTTTGGTAAAAGACCAAACACTGGGCTCAGAGTACAGCTAGCTGCTGGATTCCTAACCAGAGTCTCCAGACTGTTCAGAGCCCAGACCGAGGTCCAGCACTTATCAGTGTACTGTGGGCCGCCACAGACAGATCGCTTTTGTATTAACACTCACAATGAGATATGGGTTTACTTTGAATGACTGTGTTTCAGAATTGGAACAACTGTGACTTTTCCAAACAGAAAACAGAACATTGGAGGAATACAGAAACAGACTCACCAAAACTGGACTGATGAAGACTGGAAAAACACAGCCTGGTCTGATGGATCTGGATTTCTGCTGAGGCTGCAGATGGTAGGGTCAGAATGTAGTGTCAACAGTCCAGGCTGGTGGTGGAGGTGTGATGGTGGTGTGAATGTTGTCTGGTTCACTTTGGGCCTTAATACCAATCAGTCATGGTCTGAATGTCACAGTCTGATCTGAGTGTTGTTGCTGACCATGTTCATCCCTCACCATCTTCAAATGTATTTCAGGGAAACTTTTAGTGTGAAAGTGTGTCATACCTTCAGAAGGGCCGGTCGCCGTCACCACACAGTGACATGATCTTCATACTTCTTCTGCATCATGCCCTTGTATATACAGGCCAATAAACTCTCTATCTAGATTACACTACAGATTCAAGTTTCTGTCAATCATATCTAAATGTTTGCTTCAAAGCTCAGCATGTGTTAGAATGCAATGCATTTCATGGATTTCCAGGTTAATCTCCAATAGCATACCTCACCACAACTCACCTAACCACAGTGCACCTTGGTGAGCAGATTTCCTCGCGTCCTTCTGGAATAATTAACAAAGTGTCTGTGTGAGGCATCACTAATCCACAAGTTCCACTTCAATAATTATTCACAAAAACGATAACAAGTGGAACAGATCACTGAATGTGATAACTCCATGACAGATACCGGTCTTTGTGCTGTACTCAGTAAGCCACCCCTCAGTTATTTCTGCTTGTTTTATATACAGGAACTCACATTTCTCCGTGTTATGTTAATGGGAGAGACCTACAGTATAAATGATTCTGTTGGTGTACAGAGTGTACACACCAACTCTGCTAAAGAGCCACACATTCCCAGCTGTCATTAACGTCTGTGTTTCTCCCTGCAGGTTTCTCCTGTAGCTTCCAGATTTTCATTGGACGTGACTGACAGGAGCTTGTAAAGTAGAATTTGTAGTTTCCAGGACAGAGGCCAGTTCCCCCCTCTGCCTCCAGCCAAAACATGCAACTCCAGCCTTCAGCTGTGTACTCAAAGTTACACTAAAAGCTTTAAAGTCCATCACATATAGAAAACTGAAGAACAAACTTGGCATAATAATGAAAAAGTTTGAGTTTCAGCTCATTCTGCCGTGGTGGGAGTATTGATACTGACGTCACCTGTCACCGGCAGGTATACTCTCACTGCAGGCTCTGTTTTCAGTCCATGTCCAGCTGAGTTTGAAGCATGGACGACACATAGAGTTTCTTTAAGTTTCACACTTTCACATGGTCTTTATTGGGCCTGTGGTAACAACAGCTCTTCAGCTGCATCTGTATGGTTCATTATGGTCTCATCAGAGCCACGTGCTGATGAAACTCAGCTCTGGAGTTTCAAAGCTGGTTGAAAGGAAATTTTGACGTTTTGGGGTCACTGTAGTAATCAGTGGTAGTAGTTTTGGTCATCACTGCTATCAGCCATAAGGACACTGTACTTATCAAAATGCGATGTGGTGACATTGATAAAGGGAGGTTTAAAGCATTAGGAAACAAGCAATCAGGTGATCAGACAGGTTGGAAACCTAGAAGAGAAAATCCAAATGGTTACCTTCCTGCCTCAGCTGTACTTACTGTGCTCTTGTTTTACGTTTTGCGTGATTGTCTGACTTGTCGTGTTTCTTTTCCAGTTGGACTCCAGTTACACTGATGTTGATGGCTTTCCCAGATCTCACTGATTAACTTGGTGAGTACAATGTTATTATGGTCACACTTTATAATCCAGGTGGTGATGTGCAGTATAGTCTAGTTGCATAAATCAAGCACCAATAAAACACTTACAGCTTTACTGCTGGTACTTAAATGTAGGTGATCAGATGGAGCGTTAACAGATATTTTGCTGAATTTGAATCCAACACTGAGCAAACACGAACATGTGCACACAGTACAAATGACAGTGATTTGGTTGATTGACTCATCTGAACGCTGTGTGAAACACTTGATATCTCCCATCTAGATATCGAACTGTCTGTCGGTTTTGGTAACATTTGAAAGATAACTTGTGTTAAAGCACTGAGCATTAAGCACAATGTTATTCAATTCAATTCAATTCAATTTTATTTCTATAGCTCCTTCCACAATCAAATTGTCTCAAAGCGCTTCACAGAGAC